>NMRB01001141.1:145239-168039 GCA_002633025.1 Notospermus geniculatus | reverse complement strand
TACAGCCAGGCTCTGAGATATAACCGACTATGCTCAGAAAGGGACACCTGTGACAAACAGCTCCAAGACCTAACACGTGCATTTAGGAATCTTGGATACAACAATCGTACCATCAACCAACAGGTCAAAAAGGCTATGGATACACCTAGGGAACAGCTACTGGAATACAAACAGAAAGAGGCCAACGGTAACAACAGTGACCGAGTACCACTGGTCCTCACCTATCACCCAGGACTAGCACCAGTCAAGCGCATCGCGAAAGAAATGCAGCAGGTGATAAACGATGACCCCAAACTCATGGAACTGTTCCCTAAACCACCCATTATTGCCTATCGCCAACCTCGCAACGTGGGTAACATACTAGTACACAGCAAACTCGCACCCCTCAGACCCCCAGGAACGCAACCATGCCAGAAACCTCGGTGCAAGCTATGCCCCCAAATAGCCAAGGGAAACAGTGTCTCGATACCTAGCACCAAGGAACAATTTCATATTCAGGGTCACTACGCATGCGACACCAAAGATTGCGTCTATCTGATAGAATGCTCTGTTTGCCCAGCTAGGTACATCGGAGAAACAAGCCAAAAACTCAGAAACCGTATCAACGGTCATAGACAAAGCATCAACAACAAAAACATGTTCGTCCCTGTAGGAGAGCATTTCAACCAAGCAGATCATTCTTGCAACAACATGCGAATAAGGGTGTTACAAGGACATTTACCAAACACCAGAGAAAGAAGGATCTGTGAACAAAGACTCATTGCCAGATTTAACTGCAAAAACAACGGACTTAACAGGGACCTGGGCTTCATGGCCAACTACAAGTAAAGATTTATCTTTAGGATTTATCTTGTGTTTGCTTTACCGTTGTCACCTTCTCAGCCACCAATTAATGTTTAAGCTACATTGTAAGTCCGACGTGTATTGTCATTGTAATTGTCACCACATATGTATACTCCTGTTGTCATGATTTTCCTCAGACCTGATGAAGGCCCGATAGGGTCGAAAGCTTGTCTCAATACAACCAAGTTGATTCAAAAGACGGTGTACCTATTTCATTTCTTCCCGTGTGGAACCCGGGTTTTTTCTGTCCACACCTGTTAAAAACGCGGTGTAATAATCCCCTCCGAGGTCGAACGGTTTTTGGAGGGTTTAATTTAGGTCCCCGTCACAAAATTTGAGTAGTGTTGACAGGCACCGGGCCTCAGGAGGGATTTTTCAAAGCCGGGCTAGACCCGGGTGTCAAAAAAACCGGGTATTTCAATGTAGTGTAACCACGGCTAATAACTCGGGAATACCCAGGCCTAGGTCATGATTATTGATCAACAACTTGAGTAGTAGAGGTCACATGCCTAGGGGCTTTCTCAAGTCTGATTCCCCAGTTCAGCTGACGATATTTGATAAAAAGGCGTTTATCTCAGTCTTGGGATTTCGCATCTTGATGAAACTTGAACTAGGGCCCATTTTTGAGGGTCGCAGACAAGTCTGCTGTGAAAAATTTTGGGTTTTTCAAGAAACAAAATAGTTGATTTTGGGTCACTTTGGAAATCGGCAAATTTCGGCAATTACTATGATATGAAATTCAAGGTCATCATTATGCGTTTATAGCCAGATAATTTGCCTATCATATGCAGCAAACCGCATTCAATTATCATCAACCAGTTCTGAGAAAAACAACATTTTCACTGTCCATTTACTAATTTCCAAGGCTGTACATTCGTGACCGTGGTGGGGGATAATGCAAAAATGTCTCACAGTTCATCACGATTCGCAACGACATCACAAAACGTTACAACTTCACGAAAGAAACGCTTTTCATCACAAATAGTTAGCTGAGTTGACAAAACATGTGTCATGGGCATGATTGCGTGCAGAGAGATTATAAGATACACCACCAGATTCACCACCAGGTGTCTGTGCCCCTTAGGTCTCACAATACAGAACAACAGCCGCCTGTTCTAAATAACAACATCGTCCCCAGTGCGCAACCTAGTCCGCATGCAACCTCGGATTTTCCTAGACGGAGTTTGCGTTTTGTTTTAGCGGGTTTTTATGCAGGAGATGATAATGGGGACGAGATTGAGAGAATACCGGATGACACTGATATAACTAACAATAAGTTTTACTGACTCATTGTCATATTTGTTGATAGAAGATACGCGTGAATCTTTTGTTGTGGTTGTGCCGTTATCGTCCATTCTTCAACAGGGTCTTCAAAATTATTCAAATCAACCGAAACTGACTTGACAATGCAGCACATTCTACACAGCATAGAATAGGTATGAAATGTACAGAGTGTGAACACAATGCATACATAATCTGACAATAGGGGGCGTGTATTGCTCAAAGTTCCTGTCTCATTCAACCGGAAATACCAACAATATCGGAAATATGTTGTGCCAAATGGAGGTGTTGATGATTTTGTACGTACCACGTCATTTTGAGCCAGAAAAGTCTACAATGTTCAGTACAGGATTTCAGTTCATCTGGGTAGAATTGAATTCGCTTACAAATTAGGAATTACGACTTCCATAAAAATGTAAACTAAAATGATCCATTCATTCACTTGCATCCTGACTTTTATAATGCCCTCACAAAAGGGGTCAAAAGGTCTCTTCCAGCTAACCCTAGCTCGGATCATACCTCCTATCAGGTTGGATCATGCCTTTCTGATGCAAGGGTTAGATTTATAGTGAAATTTACAAAATTGTGTAAATGAAGCTCGGAGCGTTTGCCACAAAAAACTTGGTCTCCTTGCCCCCCCCCCCCCNATTGCTGCTTAGCTATGTGCAAGGAATAGTGCCTGAAATACAGAAAAGTTTCATAAACTCCATTTTATTTTTTCCTCATGTTTTAGACAGCAATGGAAGAATCTTACTCAAAATACACTGCGGTGAAAATGATTCTCACACCTTTCAAACGGGACTTTGGGTTTTTTTACCTTTTCATCTATGTTTGCTCTCATTTCTTACTTTTATTATTGTTCATCTACGTGACCCACAAATAACTTACCGATATCTTAGACCACAAAGTACCGGTATTTTACTTGTAGCAGATTTTTGCTGATACTGTAATTTTGTTTCAAGTATTGAATACCGGTAACTTTTAAATTGACAATATGTAACTTTTAGAAGGGAAAAAGTACGGTATGCAAGCAATAATCTAAAATTACGATTTGCCTATTCAAACCATCCTGTCTTTCATTTAGGCTGACACATTTTAAAAATAAATTTCCTGAAAGTTAGGCTATCTTACTTCAGTCTTCTGATGACAGTTTTGGTTGACACATGTAGAATTTCTGCAATCTTCTTCTTTGTGAAGCGGCATGCTAGGAGGAATTCCAACTGTTCTTTACTAATAATATACTTGGATGGTCCTCTTTCACCAGTTGGAGTGCGATGGCTTCTGAAGTTTGTATGACCTCCTGTTGCTAGAAATAATAAAATACAATAATACATGGAAAAAATATTGCTGTATAGGGCACTGTAGGCTCTAGGCCTACACTAAGTTACTAGTAGTACCGGTACTCTTTAGAAAGGAATCTGGGCACCACTTCTCATAATGCCACAAACCGTCCAGTCCTGAAGAATGAACTCGCATCTTAGGTCAAGATCTGGTGCAGTGAAAAATCATTAAAGTAGCAATTAAAGCGAATCGACAGTCGTTTTGTAAAGAGAAGGATGATGTTTGTAAACATTGCCCTCACAGCCAATCAGAATGCAGGAAATTTGTAAACAAAGATTCGTCCCCTTTTGCATTCAAATTTTTTGGCAGGCACATCGCTTTAACTTGAACCCAAACCCAGGGAGTCCACTGACTAAAATGTGGCACTTTATCATTCGTCACTTCAGGTGTTTTCGTCATTCTTTGCTACAAATGATAGGCTATTGATATAGCGCACCTAGGCCTAGCCTACATCTTTCTTTATTTAATAGCTACGACCCAAGAATTAAGATCATGTGAATGACTGCAGCACCAGAGAGAGCTGTCAGTCTTTCTTAGCTACAACTCGAGATCACACGACTGAAGAATATAGCGTTATCTGGTTATGACTAGGCCTAGGCCTAATGATGTCTTTATTTTGCAACGCCATCTGTCGTCTTTCTTAGCTACGACTGCAGATCATCACAACGATTGGAGAATATGACTACAAAAATGCCTTTATTTGCGGTTATAACCGCCCATATAAAAAGTCGAATTCCTGTCAATGTCATGTCAGTCCCCTAGGCCTACATGATGTCATGGACATGGTGTAGCCTTATGTTAGCAGTTAGGCCTATCTAATAAAACAAAACAAAACAAAGCACTCCTTACCTTGGACTGTCATTTCGGCAACACGGTCTGAAACAAGCCTGATGATATCATTGAGGGATGATGAAACTGCCTGGAAACGTTCATCACCCAACATGGGAGCAGCACGGGCCAGGTCCCGCCGCAACTGTTCGAGACGCCCCAGAATATTCCGCGAATTGTCAACATTTTCATCTTCAGATGGAATTGCTCTGGCACAAGCATTTATTTCGCCTCTAAAATTATCAACGAATTCCTCCAGATCAGTGGCCCGCCGCGGCATTTCGATGTAAACACACGACGACAATCATGCACGAGTCGAGTCAACTCAACATGATAAAAACGAACGGCGGGAAATGCTACACTACCTACCGATGCGCATGCGTCGTCTAACTAAAACAATACGACGTATCCCATTGGTCGGCTAATTTGCGGTGGAAGTAGTGTGGATTTTCTGGCGGATGCAGTTGTGTATTTTACGGCGGAAGCGCCGCCTCATATTTAATGTATACATAAAATCGATTTNATACGACGTATCCCATTGGTCGGCTAATTTGCGGTGGAAGTAGTGTGGATTTTCTGGCGGATGCAGTTGTGTATTTTACGGCGGAAGCGCCGCCTCATATTTAATGTATACATAAAATCGATTTAATGGCTGCATAAAAAGGTCAATTCTGATTGGCGGAATATATGGAGACATAAAATCGAATTAATACAGGTATAAATTCGAATATATGCAGACATTAATTCGAATTAATACAGGGATAAAATCGAATATATGCAGACATAAAACCGAATTAATACAGGTATAAATTCGAATATATGGAGACATTAAATCGAATTAATACAGGGATAAAATGGAATATATGGAGACATAAAATCGAATTAATACAGGTATAAATTCGAATATATGGAGACATTAAATCGAATTAATACAGGGATAAAATGGAATATATGCAGACATAAAATCGAATTAATACAGGTATAAATTCGAATATATGGAGACATTAAATCGAATTAATACAGGGATAAAATGGAATATATGGAGACATAAAATCGAATTAATACAGGGATAAAATGGAATATATGGAGACATAAAATCGAATTAAAACAGGTATAAATTCGAATATATGGAGACATTAAATCGAATTAATACAGGGATAAAATGGAATATATGCAGACATAAAATCGAATTAATACAGGTATAAATTCGAATATATGGAGACATAAAATCGAATTAATATGGGTATAAAATCGAATATATGCAGACATTAATTCGAATTAATACAGGTATAAAATCGAATATATGCAGACATAAATTCGAATTTTATGCAGGTATAAATTCTAATTAATACATGGATAAAATCGAATATATACAGACATTAAATACGATTTAATACCAGCATTAAAAAACGAAATCTGATTGGATGATTTTATGGGGGTATAAATTCCATGAATATAGGTGCCTGCCTATATTCGTAATTATGTCCACCCCGGCCTGCGATATCCGTCGACCACCAATTGTTAACAGCAGCTTCAAGGCGATCTTCAACACTTTCTGTCACTCTCAGCTGATGCTTTCCCCGTCAGTGCCCAACCGAAGTCGGTCCGAACTGCGACAGGTTCCGATGGCCCACCTACACGAACTTCATGTCGTATGACCGCTTCGATAACATTGGCTCCAAGCAACATCTGCACTTGTCCCTCCGATGGGTACTCAAGATGAACGCCTTCCAGGTGGGTCAGTTGGAGCGGTGGCTGCGATTTATATTGCGGCACACGTAGGTTGAGGTCTGGGATTGCATAAACTTCATTGGCCCGAATGTTCTTTGTAATACAGCCATCGCCACAGGGGGTAACCTCAAGACCGAACTTCAGCATTTCTCGTTTCTGACCAAGACCTTCAACAGTACCGAAGCTTATCAGTTCCTTCTCACCTTGGACCGCGAGCTTATTGGCTAGCTCTGCACTACAAAGCGAAGTCTGTGATCCTGGGTCCAAAAGGGCAAAGGTTTTAAGGCTCTGGCCATCCCGACTGGCCATAGACACCGGCACCACCTGCAGCAGTACTTGCTCCTTCGTGCTTGATTGCTCAGCAAAGGTTACGGTTCGGGACTCGGGCGCCACCTCTGGCGTGCTAGCAGGTGGCTTACGTGGGAAGACACGGCCCCACTTCCATGAAGCAGTCTGTTGTGATTGCCTGTACATCCGTCTTCCCCACATGCTTTCGATTTGCGACAGTTGCGACTTCTGTGTCCAGGGTTCAGACATGAAAAGCAAAGATTATGTTGTTTAACAGCTTGAGCTCTCTCATCCGGTGATTTTTCTCTGAAATTGAGGACAGTTCTTGATAAAATGCGACAACTGACATTCCGGACAAACAACATTGTCATTGTTCGGGGGCGGTGCCGGCGGGACTTTGGCAACAGCCGATACTGCACGTGACTGGGTGTGCGGATTCGACGGTGTCCATTTCTTCTTGCTTGTCCCAGAAGGGCAGCTAAGGCCTATCATCACTTGCTGACCAAGCCACGTATCAAAATCCTGTAACGTAGGACGACGATCGATTTCAACTGCACGTTTTCCCCATTCACGTTTCAGTTCAGGTGGTAGCTTAAGTGCGAGACGACGCAAATTTTCCGCACTAGAAATGTCGCCCATGTACTGCAAACTTTCAAGAGTTGCAACCGTGCAGTGCAGGGTGGCGCTGAACTTTTCCAAAGCCTGATTGTCCATATGAGTCATTGCAGGTAGCGTAAACACCGAACTGAGTGTTGCGTGCACGACGTCCTGCTCCCTTCCAAATCTGTCCTTGAGAGCCTTGACTGCACTCTGATACAACTCCCCTTTAAACAGCATCCCGGCAACAGTTTGCTCCGCAATCCCAGTAAGGGAGGTCTGGAGGTGTGTCATTTTTTCAGTGTCTGTCAATGGTTGAGAATCGATTAGGGCTTTGAACAACTCATACCACCTCGGCCATTCCGCAGCACTTCCACTGAATTTAGGCAACGGAATTTTGGGAAGGGATTTCGAAAATAGAGAAGTGGGCTTTTGTACGGCAATGCTAGTCTGCACAGGGTTCGCCGTGACAGGAGGCAAAACTTGGACTTCCTTCCTTGACAGGTCAACGGCAGGCTCTTGAGGCGCAGGTATGGCCGGCAGGGGTGTAGCATTAACCTGACTCGGTGGTGATGATGGAATCTCGACTGGGTTGGTAACAACATCGACAGGAGGTGGCGGGTACACAGGAATCTCAGTATCAGGAGGGGACGGTTTCTCGAGTGGTATGGCTGCATGGCGGGGGTATAACACTAACCCAACCTGGTGGTGGTGGTGGTAGAATGTCCACTGTGTTGGTAAAAACATCGACAGGAGGTAGGCCTAGCGGGTTTACCGGGATCTCATAACCAGCAGGGGACGGTTTCTCGAGTGGTTGACGATCGATCCACGCAGCAACTTTATCCCCAACTGGAGGCAGAGCATCCTCATCGAACCGATGCTCATCGTCTTCGAAGTCACATAGCCCTAAATCCTCCTTCTCTTCCTCAAGCTTTAATTTTAATTGCTGTAGTTCGAGTTCTTTCATTTTAATATTGAGTTCTGCATGCTTGACAGAAAATCTACTCGATGATGACATGGACGAACATGACGAAGAAATCGAGTTAGACCCACGCTCATTGGCACGACTTCGTAGATAAACATTCACCTTTTCCCAAATCTTGCAGTGCTTCGACTCCAATTCAGCCATATATTTGATAGCATCAGTGTCCCCAGTACTACGAACGTACAGTTCATTAGCTTCGACAACCTCATCAAAGGCCTCATCGATATCGCCGAGTAGCTTCTGGGCTTGTGTACGACTACCACGTGTATCGCAGATCAGTTCTACACGATTGCACGCACGTGTGAATTTCGATTTCTTATTTGCTCGATTTTGTTTCTCCATCGCTAGTTTACCCTTGTACGACGATTTACCTTGACAATTAACTTCGATCCGGCTCGATTGGACCAGTTTAATGTGGGTAATTCTGGCGTGATTCGACTATTTTTAGCGATTTTGACGAAAGGAAATTCAAAACGAATCGAACATCATTGCTTTTATTTCGTTTTGCATCGGTTTCACATAAACTTCACAGAACGTAACACGCGGGCCGTGACGCCCCGAAGACAAGTCGCAATTCGCGACAGTAACCGTGCTCGGACCGGTGTAAAGTGCTACAGTGTTTCCGTCGGTCAGTGTTTTTTGGACACTGAAATATACTAAGTACTGTTTTTCAGTGTTCCCCTGAACAGACGCTCACGATGGTAACATTACAACGCCGTTTTTAGCCCGCTTGGCCGCAAGGCCCAGCAGGACTTATGGTGTGGTTGGGGTCATTTAGTGGTGGTCTGTCGTGCGTTAGTACGTACGGCGGTACGTCCGTAAACTTTTGGTTTGTTAGCGCTCTGGCGCCTTTATTTTTTAACGGATCTTTTTGGTCTTTGGTGGGTGTATATATGGGCCTAAGATCTAGGTCGAGTTCGATTTTGAGTGCGGTTGGATTCCTATTTTGGCCCCTAGGGGGCGTTTTGTGAAAAATTTCGAAGGGCTATATTTTGATAATGGTTTGAACTATTGTGTTGAAACTTTGTACTCATGTACCTCTATGTTATAGCAACTTACACACACAATTTCGGTGAAATCTGATTCTTAACTTTGCCACTAGGGGGCCAAAACCAAAATCACTGAAAGTGCTTTTTCTCCCTAACCAAGAGATGGATTTTTCTCAATTTTTTTTCATTGGTATATCTAATAAGGATACATAAGATAGTATTCAATTTTTAGCCCGCTTGGCCCATAGGCCAAAAGGGCTTATGCTGTGCTTGGCGCCTTTAGTGGTGGTCTGTCGTGCGTGCGTGCGTGCGTGCGTGCGTGTGTCCGTAAACTTTTCCCTTGTCAGATGGATAGCGCCTTCAGTTTTTGACGGATCATTTTCATATTGCATATGGGTGTGTATGACCACAAAATCTAGGTCAAGTTCGATTTTGGGTGCGATGCGATTCCTACTTTGGCCAGTAGGGGGCGTTTTGTGAAAAATTCAAAGGCCTGTATTTTGAGAATGGCTTGAGCTATCGCGATGTATGTATGTACCTCTAGTTTGTGGTGACTTGCACACGAAGTTTCGGCGCAATCTGATTCTTCACTTTGCCACTAGGGGGCCAAAATGAAAATATCAAATTTTTCCTTGTCAGATGGATAGCGCCTTCAGTTTTTGAAGGATCATTTTCATATTGCATACAGGTGTGTATGACCAAAAAATGTAGGTCAAGTTCAATTTGGTAGGGGGCGTTTTGTGAAAAACTTAAAAGGGCTATATTTTGATAATCATTTGAGCTATTGTATTGAACCTTTGTTTGTATTTACCTCTAGGTTGTGGTGACTTCCTGACGAAATTTTGGTGAAATCTAATTCTTGACTTTGCCACCAGGAGGCCAAAACCAAACTCACAAAATCTGCTATGTATGCTTTGGTCACAGATATTGTCAAAGATGGCTTGTATGGGATTCTGATATGGCTTATGCTTTCCACCACTGTGCTAAAAAGCCAAGCGGGCACGGTGCCATTGGCACTATTTTTTAGTGTTGCCACAAACACATACGCACAGTGCGCATACTACAGTGTTCGCCCATTTCCCAGTGTTCCCCACGGAAGTTCGAATTATAAAAGGGGACGATGGGCCGTCTGCATAAAAATGAAGCATTTGCTTCTAGCAAAAGCAAAAAGTAAAAGCAGTTGCTTGAAGCCAAAAGTCAAAGTCAAAGCAATTACTTGGTTTCATATGCATAATCTTTTACTTCAACTTCAAAGCAAATGCTTATACATTGTACTTGACAAGCATTTGCTTGTTTACCGAAGATTCTCCAGTCAGATGAATTGCTCTGCACTATGCATATGAGTTCTAGCATTTGCTAGAAAGGAACAAGTTAATAGTAATTGCTTTTCTAATAGAAATTGCGTTTTCGCCAAAGCATTTACTTTGGGTTTTTGCATACACATATATTGTTTTATTATCTAAACAAAATAGATGAGGACGGGAGTGAGCAGACTCTACTCATACCCTCGTCTTCTACAGAGTATTCTTAAAGCGCGACTGTAGGCGTTAGGTGACTCTTTCTCCCTCCACACCTCGATAAGACTGGTCCCCTGTCCACCCGTATATAGCCAATGATAACGCCGAGGCTGGACTGGTACCATATCATGACAGCCATAGCTTCACCACTTGACAAGTTCAACAGGTAAGGTACACATGCTTCAACTCATTCGTTTGTGTGTAAGAACACACAGAATACCTTACTGGTAACTTGGATCATTCAAATCGATAGATTTGAACAGTCTTGTCGAGCATGCATTGACAAGATCATGATCAACCTCACCACCATGAATTAGCTCTGTGTGTAAATGGTGTACATCGACCGTGTGTATAATGCTATGAACGAGGTCACCGTAAATGAGATGCACTACGACGACAGCGTCACGAAATTCCGTTTTGGATGCATAGCGTGGCGCTTTAATACAAAGGGAACATCACCACTACTATATGCATACGGATACGTTGGTCTATATGCATAAAGAAAAGCAAATGCTTTTTACTTGAAAAATGAAGCAATTATTTACTTCTATCCGTATGCATGATAAAACCCACAGCAAACGCAAAGCAATTGGTGAGAGAAAAACCAAGATGCAGAATAGCACAAAATTGACACACAAAATGATAATAAGCAAGAAGTCAATCTCCAGAATTCACAAATTTGAGAGAAAAACAGTTACTATTTAGTTGTTTCTTTCTAGCAAATGCTAGAATGCATATGCTTAATACTGAGCAATTGCTCCAACTGTAGAATCGTTGGTAAACAAGCAAATGCTTGTCGAGTATAAGCATTTGCTTTGAAGTAGAAGTAAAAGATTATGCACATAAAACCAAGTAACTCATTTTACTTTTACTTCTGGCTTCAAGCAACTGCTTTTACTTTCTGTTTTTGCTAGAGGTAAATGCTTCATTTTTATGCATACGGTCTATTGGAATGCAAAAAAGTAAAGTATCCTCAATAGAAATGTATTAGGTGATAAAGGCATCTGCACTATACCATTATAATGTCAGACAGTGACCTGATATATAAACACAGTAATAAACAATAAACAAAGAGTGTTAATTAATCACATAACTGTACATATAATAGAACGAAACATTTGGGGTTTGGGGAGGATTCGAACCCACGACCACATGACGTGCTGTCTGTAAGGAGAAAGAATGTGTGAGCTACGCACTGAGCCACGAGGGCCAGTTGGTCGCTGTCAATTCTTACAGCTAGAAGTCACTGGTTTGTTAACCTCGTCCCCATAATTTACCTCGGCTGCACTACAATGCATTTTAGTGCATGCGAGTTCAATCACAAAAACATACGGGGAACAAACAAGGACGTGTCTGATGTAACGTCCTATATTGTACCTTATATCTCAGTGTTTCACAGGACACTGTACAACATGAAACACTGAGGCACGGCCTTCGAACATTATAAAACGTTACACCGGTCCGAGCACGGATCGCCAAAAAATAGCAAGTGTAAACGAGACAAGCGTGACAGGAACGGTTCCAAAGCGAACCGTGCCGAGACACCACCGGATCGGTTCGGTTCAATAACACTGCTGTGCAAACGGTAATCGATCTCGGCACGGTTGCTAAATTGTGTTCTGCACATGCGCGAATTATGAATGACGTCATAAACCAAGGTTCATTGGCACACGGAATTGGTCCGATTCAGGACCCATGTTCCCGAAGCCGTCGTTAGGAACGATGTCGTTAAAACTGGAAAAATGCATAGCGTAACGACATCGTTAACCTTACGACGGCTTCGGGAACATGGGTCCTGGTCCGTAAAAAAATCTATCAAATGGACTTCAGTCTTGTCGTATCCGGAGAACTCGGGGCAAACGGACTGAAAAGGATCGGATTCGTGTGCCAATGAACCTACACTCGTCCCCAGTGGCCTCGAGCTTAATACTAGTTATACGCTCTCAACCACTGGTACAGATGGGGCCAAATCATGTTTCTGAACACCAGATGGCGCAAAATGTCATCAACTAATCAGCGACCAGTATTTCACGCAACTAGGGGAAAACATGAAACATTTTCTTATTGGCCGCTTTGGTCACGTGACAAGTATCGTGGCATAGATGTATATATTCCGGACTTTTCATGTTATTTTGCACCACTTTTTGGAATACATTCACTGCGAAATGAAAAGTTAACATACTCAACGTCACATACGACCCGATGTGGGACAATACAGCGGTGTAAGTACTTCGCCTTCAGCATTCTTTGGATTGCCGTGATTGCGTCCATAGAAACAACACCGCCTAGAGGTGATCGGTCATTGGCTAGTTGATCCCGCGCTTTCATCAACAACTGGTAGTGACATCTAGTGTTCAGAAACGAACTTTGGCACCAAATGTTTCAGTGGTTGAGGGTGACAGCTTCGAGCGGAGGCCGAGAACACTGAATTATTGAGTGTACAATGAACCTTGCTTTAGCGGGAATTTCTGAGTGATTTTGCATGAAGGCATCCACTTTGTTGTTGTCGTAGTTTTTCGTTTGATTTTCGTACCTCCGATCGACTGAACTGACTGGAGAGCTCGTGGCACAGCGCCAGCTCATGAGTTTGGCTCAGTTCCACTGTGCCAGTGTAAACGGGGCAGATCGCCAGATGACAAAGCGGGCCGGGACCTGTCCGAGCACGGATCGCTTTTTCCGTGACCAGTGTAAAGCCTAGGTCACAAATCCACCGGGCCCCGTACGATTTTCCCCACCCAGCGGCTTGCAGTGGATTTTAGAGACTGAAACACGAATCTACGATGAATTATGCCGAAATCGCCTCAATGGATAAGTGGAAATTAGACTGGATCAAACTGGGCACCGTAGAAATTGGCCAAAATGTCTGTTTTTACTTGCCGTACGGGCCCCGGAGTGGATATGTGACCTAGGCTTAAACGGGTATTCGAAAACCCTGGACTGAGAAATACTGGATTGGATTGGATTGGATTGGACTCTGACTCACTGTTCTCCACCACCTGGGCTGTATTCATGGACAGCTAAAAAACAAAAGACACCGATCACATATCAGTGCCAAGAGTGTTTCAATTGTTTGTTTGTAGGCCTATACTACTGTTCATAGCCGGGGTAGTGCATGGTTAATATGAGGAGGTTGGCCTATTAAAGTCTGGGTTGGATTTGTATCTTACTGAAGTCCTTTTGGCTTGTGACTTGTAAAATCTCAAAGAATGCCGTTATTCCAGGCATTTTGTAAAGGCGACATTCCACGTGAGAGTTTTCTCGCAGAAGTTTGCTCTCAGACACAAAGTCGCATGTGGACATCGCTCTGAGAGCAGCTGTACGAGAGTGATCAATAAATGTCAGAAGTTTATAGCTGAGCGATTTTATGTCATGTGGACGCAGAAAAGGTAGACTATCTGAGACACTTTTTATAGTGTCAGACAGTGCTCGCAGTGAATAGGACATGTTCTATCCTGCAATAAACTTCCAAACAGTTTCTATGCATTTGTTTGGAGACCTTCAGGCCAAGATCAGTAATGGAAGGACCCAAAGACTGGAGCCGAAAAGATACCTAGGTAGGGACTTCCGGCAATGCTCTGTATCGTGGATCCGCATCACGTATGACTTACTCGCACGCGGAGGAACAATGACCATAGCTAGTTGTTTCCTGACAATTTTACTCTCACGTGGAAAAGGCCAAAAAGGTTTCTCTCAAGAGAAACTTGCGAAAGCTAGAAATTATCTCGCTGATAGTGACTCTCTGCGCACTTTTCTCTCATGTGGACGGACCACAGATACTTCTGTCGACAGTTGGCTGAGAGAAAATGTCGTCATTTTCTCTCACGTGGAATGTCGCCTTTAGGACTGGGGTCGGTTGCCTCATAAATTGCGCATGTTCCTATTGTGCTAATAAGTGTTTCTTTAGTACACAATGATCTAAAGGTTCAGTTCAGAGTACATGTACATATGCCGATTACTCTGGGCTATTAATCTCTTTGAATCCCTACTGATGAGTGTGAGGGCTCGCTAGGCCCATGGAGACCTCCACGGGAGGCCTATGCATGAGACAAGGACAGGACACTATACTGTTTACTTGAAGGACAATTGACAATAATGCACTTTTTTCCGCAATTTTCATTGATATCACTCACTGATAATGACAATACTATAATGCGAATATATTGTAGGTCTGTAGAGCAGCTTCTTCCCAAGAGAAAAACAGATGGTGTTAGTTTACACGGTCAGACGATCTGCCTCTAAATGGTGTTTTCATTGGGGGTAGCCTATCGCCAGTCCAACTTGATTTGAAAGTTGAAATAACCGACGTCTACAGAATCCAGGTGGTGGAAAACAGTGAGTCACAGTCCAATCCAATCCAATCCAATCCAATCCAATCCAATCCAATCCAGTGTTTCTCAGTCCAGGGTTTTCGAATACCCGGCTTAAACGGGGCTTTTGGCTCTGATTCCATTAATCACTTCGAACATACATGTATTGACGTTGACGTGGTGATGGATCGTCACACAATGGAGGTATCTTTATAATACCTCAGTGGTCACACCAATAGGTCAAATAATGCTGGAGCTAACAAAGATTTAATGCACATCTCAAGTACAAAAACTTTTTTGGGTTTGGGGAGTAGTATGTGCACCCAGATACCGCACTTTTTAAATGATGACGTAATAGGGTGACCTTGAGGTGATTACGTAATTACGTAACACTGCCCAGTGATATAGCTAGTTAATGAGGGGGTGATTAATGAGGCGTGACAAATGTTTTGTAGGTATGGCGTCCCAAATAGATGTTATTGAGTGCAGTGCCATTGTGTTTTCATTTTAACAATGACAAAAATTAGTTGGTTTACAAAATGCGTGCACATGTCCTGGTCCCAACAATATGTTACAAAATGTTAATAGAGCTCAGCAATGACAAGTAAATGAGATTTGCTAAGTAGCGATTTGTTGCTAGGGGTAATTAAGTAGATGGTTCATTATATGTAGGCCTAGTACTAAAGTGTTTTATCACATCGACCTGGACCCATGTTCACGAAGCCGTCGTAAGGTTAACGATGTCGTTACGCTATGCATTTTTCCAGTTTAACTAAGACCCTGCTACAATAGTAAGACCCCCACAGTACAAAACTAAGACCCTGCTACAAAAGTAAGACCCCCACAGTACAAAACTAAGACCCTGCTACAAAAGTAAGACCCCCACAGTACAAAACTAAGTTTTGTACTACTTCAAAGAATCAAGCCCAAGTTTTCAGCACGCATTGAAAAAACTGAAGGCAGAGCTCTAATGTGTTCAGATAGAGCATAGTACATTTTACACTACACTAACGTCGGAGGACGTAAGCACTTTCTGAATTCAATACATTGAGGCTTTAATATTCCAATGTCCAGATCTGCATGATCAGAATGGACTGGAATCAGAAAAGAAAAGTCTTCCCAAATGGAAATCAATTAGTCAGCACTACAACCTGAGGAGGAAGGCCAGGGGCAAAGCCACTAGGCCAGATTCAGCCACTCCATTACTGCCTTCAGAAGGCGATGGCCACTTGGGCAGCAAAAAGGGCAGAGTGGCGGGACCCGGCAAGGGCATGCCGCCGCGCCACTCCATTTATTGCTAGGGAAATCACTGGTAGGCCAGAAAAATGTCCCTTCAACAACAACAATACAACTACTATTATTGAAGGGGGGCTTTTCTGGCCTATCCCATGGCGGGCAAGAGGGGTCCATCAGTGTGAAAGGAAAACAAAGGTTACAAGAATACCAAACTTTGATTGATAATCTGCAAAAATATAACAATTTTTAAATGTAATTTTTACATGCATCATGGCCTCATATCAATCTTGAAGACGAAAGGACGCACAAATAGATACAGACATGTTGATACAAGTCCAAATACAAGTTTTAAATGCCCCTAAAATACAGGGTGGCCCAGGAAAGTCTACAGAACAATCAACTTCCATTGTTGCCGTCCTTCACACTTTTTATGAACCTGGGTGACCCAGAAAATGTGTCCAGAGAACAGAAATGTGTTCACACACGTACTCGGGACATACTATTATTTTCAGGACCATTGTACATCCCCTCCATCTGCATCTTGAATGATGTATTAGACCTTCAATGAACATGTATCCAGCATTTAGTTTCAGCCCAACATTTTCTGGGCCACCCTGTAGAATTCATACCAAGAAATGGTTTGGTTTAACTATCTAAAGTATAACAACGTCAGAAATGGAAAACCCGACAAGTCTCAACAACTTCATCATGTTCATTAACTTTTGAACAAGAGCAACGCAAAGCGTGGCATATGCCCCCGCGTGTATGTTGAGTTGGGCGAACCTCCGGTCAAGTTATGTTGAAATCAGATTCCGTCGATATCAGGGAACATGCATACCAAAAACCAATATCACCGGACAAACAGTACATTCCTGAAATTGACGGAATCTGATTTCAAGATGCCAGCTCTGGCGGCCATATTGTAAATTGAAATGCAGCCATTTTCATAAGGAACCTTACTTGAGTCGCCCTCAACATACATACAAAAAGTCAATAGGATCAGACAAACGCGTCTCCCTGAAATTGACGGAATCTGATTTCAAGATGGTGGTTCTAGTGGCCATATTGTAAATCACAGCACGGCCGTTTTCAAAAGGAACCTTCCTCTAGTCACCTCCAACATACATGCAAAAAATCAATATGATCAGACAAACGCGTCTCCCTGAAATTGACGGAATACGATTTCAAGATGGCGGCTCTGGCGGCCATACTGTAAATCAGAACGCGGCCATTTTCGAAAGGAACCTTCCTCTAGTCACTCCCAACATACACACAAAACATCAATATGATCGAACATATGGTTCTCCCTGAAATTGACGGAATCTGATTTCAAGATTGCGGCTCTGGCGGCCATGTTGTAAATCGCAACACGGCCATTTTCGAAAGGAACCTTCCTCTAGTCACCCCCAACACACATACAAGAAATCAATAAGATCAGAAAAACGGTTTCCCCTGAAATTGACGGAATATGATTTCAAGATGGCGGCTCTGGCAGCCATACTGTAAATCAGAACGCGGCCATTTTCGAAAGGAACCTTCCTCTAGACACCCCCAACATATACACAAAAATTCAATATGATCGAACATATGGTTCTCCCTGAAATTGACGAAATCTGATTTCAAGATTGCGGCTCTGGCGGCCATGTTGTAAATCGCAACACGGCCATTTTCGAAAGGAACCTTCCTCTAGTCACCCCCAACACACATACAAGAAATCAATATGATCAGACAAACGGTTTCCCCTGAAATTGACGGAATATGATTTCAAGATGGCGGCTCTGGCAGCCATACTGTAAATCAGAACGCGGCCATTTTCGAAAGGAACCTTCCTCTAGACACCCCCAACATATACACAAAAAATGAATACAATCGGACATATGGTTCTCCCTGAAATTGACGGAATCTGATTTCACGATTGCGGCTGTGGCGGCCATATTGTAAATCGGAACACGGCCATTTTCGAAAGGAACCTTCCTTTAGACACCCCCAACATACACACAAAAAATCAATTTGATCGGACCAACTGCTTTCTTTTAAATGATCGGAAATGGAAAGTTTACGGCGCGACGACGCCGACGCCGGACGACGCCGAACGGACGTAACGGGTGACGGCATAATGCCCCCGCTTCAACAGAAGCGGGGGCATAAAAACTTCAAAACCCACAATACATGTTTACAAAGGTTAAAATATTTGGGGACAACACAAGGTTAAAACATTTAATGAGGACTTCTGGAAAAGTAGCTTGCAGAAGAGCTTAAAACAACCAGTCATATAGGACTTCATTAAAACAACCGGTCAAATAGGACTTCATTAAAACAACCGGTCAAATAGACTTCAAATAGATTGCACAGTAATGTGACTAATATCAGAATGACTATAGCTCACTGATATTCACCTTGACATCTGTTGATCACCAATATCATATTCACCAATATCTCACCAATGTTGGTCCATACAACCTGTTCTTAGGCGTTGATGTCGTAACCAAATTCACTGATGAGGGTTTGGCTGTGTGACTCCTTCAGTTGAGACTTGGTACGTGTTGAAATCTCAATGTACATGTTTGAAAAATATGGAAACCTTGCAAGTATGCAGTCAGACCTAATGCAATAGAATTTCTTAGTGAACCTTGCTGATGGACGTGGTTCTCCCGTGTTCGTGTCCTTCCACATCCACCTCTCTTTGTGTGAGAATATGATATCGAATGGATCCTTCGGCTGCATCCTAGGGAATGAAAATCTGCAGTGGCCACACTCCTTTGCAGTTTCTTCCTCCATGAGAAAACAAACCACAAACTTTTCATCATTGTGGTATATCTGGTTGTAAGGACGAGCGTGAATACCTTCTGATGCTGCTTCAGCCACAGACCTGCGTGGGGGCCGCCACTGGTTGCGGTGCTGACCACCTTTCTTTCCAGCTGCTTCTTTTGCTGGCTCAGCAAGAGCTACTTTTGATACTTTCCCATGACCTTTCTTGGATAGTAGGTGGTCAATATGTTGTCTGAGGAGCCCCAGCTTTTCCGCGACACACAAACTGTGTTTGCAAAGTAGATTGAACTTGTAACATTGACAGGTGCACGAGACACACGAACTGTAAACAGTGCATTCATACATTTTCTTTTTAGTCTTACCTGCAACAAGGTACTTAGCCCGGTTTGCTAGATCAAACGATGGTGCTTTTGCAACAGCACTCTCCATGTTCAGTAGTTTAGTTGCCTCATCCACAATCGTGTCTATCAAATCTTCTGATAGTTGTAGCGACTAGCATATTGACCCGTGGCGAGCACATTTTGAGGGTGTTAGTTTGTCTAGAATATTCTGTGGGTAGGGGATCTGTTGCTTATGAGTTTATTTGGAGAGGGGTAGTTTATTAATTTATTAATCGTTAACCGTCAAATCCATGAGCAGTGAGGAGTTTTGATTTTCTAACAGCAGCATCACATCTGGTTTATTACACAATCAGCCTTATCTCCAAGCTAGTGCCAAGGTAACCCAGATTCATGATAGCTAGGTTCACATGCGTCCCACCGTGTATCTGTTGGTAGTAGGTCACTGCCATTCTTGTAGATGGCAGCGCAGGTCACCACACATCTGATTTTCTCTCTTTCTCATACAAACCAGCACTTCTTTTAAAACCAAAATACCGTTATACAATCTCCTCATATTGTACTGTACACATAGGCCGCTCTTTGTAGGCTTCAAGCCCTAACTAACGAGGAGATAGGGCAGAGAGTCCGGTCCACCGTAACTGTGTACAGTCATTACATAGCAGGTATAGCAGATATTCAGGTCAACTCAGGTTGATAACAAAATCCAACATGGCTACCGTCCATTATAGTATAGATGACAAAGCACACTTAAGGTCAGTGGAATATGTTTTCCATTCATTGTCCTCAAAATTTCTCTCAAGTGGCAAATCCAGTGATTTTCCACTCAATATGTCCTCCATGGTCAGGGCATTGGCTTTCCTAATGAGCTCTTCTTGCTGTACGTCTGACATACTGAACCAATCGTCAGGGTGGACATGCAGATGAGATACCTCTTTGGAGAGTTCCTACTGGGCACTAAGGCCAAGTAAAGCCCCCTTCATTTCATCGTACTGATTTCTTTCTACCTCTTCCCATACATCTTTTACAAAGCTTAATTTTTTCATGGAAGTTTGTTTCTTTTTGCAACGAGTGAAAGCCTCTTTTTGACGTGTAAGCTTGTTGTTTACGCTTTCAGATTGATTGCCGTACCCGTATGGCCGCGAAGGGAGTCCATTTTCACCCAAAGGCATGCCTGCGTCTCTCCTTGGTTCCACAATCAAACATTCAGCCATCATGTCTTTATTCTTCATTAGAAACAGGAAAAAAGCTGATGGCCTATCATAAGGTTTTGATAAAATCTGGTTTTCCTCCTTACAAATGAAATCCTTAATTGACGCAAGTCGTGTCTCAAGCTCTGCCCTGTCCTTAGCATCCAGAATTCCGCCAACCTGATCTCTGCCAAAAACTTTGTTGAGGAAAATCTTCTGCTGTTCTTTCCTTCGAACCCCAATATCGTTCAATTTTTTTTGCAGTTCTCACGGAAGTGGCGGGCACAGCGCATACCTTTGGCATTGGGGAAGCCTTCCTTCAGGGCCTCATACAGGGGCTTTTCTCCATCAGTAATGAACCCTCTCACGGAATTCCGCAGGCCATTACAGCTATTGATAACAGATGATGTTATCTTGTCGTATGACCTCCTGGTCTTCTTGAAATGGATAGCCGTTGGCCCTAGAAACACAGGGGGCACATTTGTCCTCTTATTCACTAACATGAGATGCCTATAAGTGAAAGGAGTCACTTCAAACTTACCCAAGTTGAATGTTGGGTCGAGAGAAGGGATAGCTTTTCACTTGACTAGTACAAAAACATGTCAGGTCACTGAACATGTAACGTTTGCCCAAGAACCAGAGATCTTCATCTTCCTCATTGTCCTCGACATGCTGAATGAGCAAGTCCTTCTCACAAGTGTTGGCGTAATATGAGAGGTCATCCCCCTCAGTCATTTTTTTCATCCTTGCACTGAGTGAATACACCTGTTGCCGTGAACGTGGTTGCTCGCCAGGTTGATGTGAACCTACGAAGCCCTTTTCCCTGTTTTTGTTGAAGACAACTGATGGATGTAATCCTTCGGTAAGATCAGACTTAATCGCTGAGATTGTCCCTTTTTGAGTTGGATAGAATGGAGTCGATCCATGCTTCCTATTTTTATGTGATGGTACTTCATAGTGCACCTCTTTTACGTTAGGGTCGCGAATGTGATACAGGAGTTTTAATCTGTTAACGATCTGCCCATCCTTGTCCTCAAGGGTAAATATGGATCTAGACAAGCCGTGTTCATTCTCAAATGAATTCGTGGTGAGACGATATTTGTTATCCCCATCAATTTGAACTCTAGACTTCTCAAGCACCTTGAACGTATGTCCTGTTGAATGAACTGTCCAAGTCCCATTTCTCAGCAGCTTGCTACTGCAACCGTAGAAAGAACCGTTCATATCATCCCTGATATCCTCTGGTGATTGGAAGTTCGACACATCCACAATGAATGCAAGGTCCTTTCTTACACGCAAAGGCGTTTTAGAGCACACGTTCTTCTGCTTCATTTTAAGAATCGTCGTTGCCTCCTTTGGGGTATAACGTTTCTTCCTCCCAGCCTCAAATACTGGCAATTCGTTGTCTCCCTTGTAAAAGGTACATGGAGTTTGTGCAATGTGATCTTCTGTTCCCTCTGGTTCACATATCTGTGTCGCCTGCAAAGACAAGACAAATTATAACTATAACTATTACAATAAAATGATCAATTCTGGATACCGATCAGTGATGAAGCTGGTGGAAACTCTAGCTGTGAGCCCGGAGGTCTTGGGTATCGTCTGCTCCTCGCCATCCTCCTAAAAGTTAATACCACGTGCTGGACAGGCAGAATATTCTATGCGCATGGAGAGTAGTGCACGCTTGTCAATACCACACTATGGATTCAAAATAAACAACGTATTGTAATTGGATCCGGACTTGAAGTGATAGCAGACAAAATGCATTCACGAAATCATGTGTTACACCATCAAGCTCAGGTTCAGGGGCCACATTCTTACATTGTGACTTATGTCTTAAACCACCTACATTATAGCCGTTGCGATGCTCAAATGCACTGGAAATCAGCCAATTTGGCACGTTAAGGCGTTCATGTTCTTGTTACGGCTTACAGGATGAGCACAGAGCCGGACAGGTTGGGCTTATACAAAGTGCACGTCAATTTTGACCTGTAACCATGGTAACCTGACCTGCAGGGAGGAGGTATTCTCACGAAATTTCCAAGGTGATCCAAATTCTGCCCACTGATTCGACAATGTTTGGTCAACTGGGGGGGGGGGGCAATTTTTCTTTACTGTTCTGTGTCGCCTGATGACTGGATCAGAGAACAGAATAGGATTTCCACAGTGTCACGCTTTTTTACAGTACTCTCTCAAAGTTTACACCTGGAATTACCACTGCACGTAGGCCTACTGCTAATTTTCATCGACAAAACCTGATTTTTTGCTGAATCCAATGTCCCTGCGTTGTCCTCTGCCTATCTGGCTGCTGTGGGTTGAACATGAAAATTTGAGAATATCAAATAAATATTTTGAATAGGCTTTGTTGATGAAAATTAGCAACATGTGCATTGGTATGCCCAGGTGTATCTCTTACCTGATGACCATCAATCCTGTCATGTGCATCTGTCACTCCCCGTGAACTACTATCAGTAGGATCATCTGAGTGTGTTCTCACATTGTTGTCAAAATCCTGCAATCAGCAAGTGATGAATTAGATCTGATGATAGCCGGGGGGGGGGGG
>NMRB01001141.1:130600-144559 GCA_002633025.1 Notospermus geniculatus | reverse complement strand
GGGGGTCCCCGGGAGGGGGTCATGCCTGAGGACCTCTGGCAAAAAGAAGCAGACTGCTGAAAAAGCTTTGATTTTAACTCATTATCATTTATGTACCGGTAGCGAAATGATTGTCAGGTGCAAATGATCAGGGGCCTGTTTCATAAAGCGACTTTAAGCTCATGGTACCATTAACTTCAATGCATTTTCCATTTGGTTAAAGGTACCATTAGCTTAAAGTTACTTTTTGAATCAGGCCCCAGGACATTGATTATGCACCTGCAAATAATAGGAGGGCATATAGTGTCCTTTAGTTTCTTGTGTATTGTACTTGTCGGATTCTCATTGTTACACTAATGCCCTAAATACCGCATTATTAGCCCCGATGGCAATATTGAGCGACTTCTACTTGAGTGTAGGAGGAAACCGAAGAACCCGGAGGAAACCGAAGAACTCGGAGGAAACCGAATAAATCGGAGGGAGTAACCCTTTCCACCACATGATGTCAACCCTGGACCTCATTTTGTCAAAAGTGCCTTTTTTTCCAAGTGCCTTTTTTTCGTAGTGCCTTTATTTCCAGTGGCATTTTTTCCTAGTGCCTTTATTTCCTAGTGCCTTTTTTACCTAGTGCCTTTTTTTCCGAGTGCCTAATTTTCCTAGTGCCTTTATTACCTATTGCCTTTTTTCCAGTGCCTTTTTTACCTAGTGCCTTTTTTACCGTGCCTTTTTTTCCAGTGCCTTTTTTTCCAGTGCCTTTTTTACCTAGATTCGCTGTGGTTACATGTACAAGAGTGACATCCCTCATAATACGGGCTCACAAATTCATCCGAGGGCAGGTACCTAGCTGTTACAGCCCCGACAATAATTCACAGAAGAACACTTTTTGCTAATATTCTTATGTATTCCTCATTCTTTCCAACACCAAACATGTAACAGTCATACTCCTTTGATTCCTTGAATGAAATATTGGAGGGGAGACTACCGGTACTCAGGATTTCATGGTAAGGCCCACAGCAAAGGGGTGGAGTAGCCTTGTACCTAAACCTCAGTTCACCATCTCTGAGCCGAGTGAGATATATGAAGTAAAATAGGAATTTGTAACCTTCGGATGCCACCAAAAACAAAATGACTTCATAATTTGTTGATTTAGCTCTAGTCTCTTGTCGCTGAGGCATTGACATAAGTCAGAATATAAAATCTGGCTTGTGCAGTCAACCGTGAATAGATAATGCACATGTATATATGGCAAGACCTCAAGTATAAGATAATTACATAATTACATGTTTGTATCTACCAAAAATTTGGAAATTGGAAAGGGCACATTTGCCTACAGTACATAAATTTTATTAGAGCAGGATCCCTGTCCTGCTGTCCATTATTGGTGAATGAAAATATCTTCAGGCCCGAGTAAGCTTCTAAACAATAAAATAATGGCCCTATAATTATCTTACGTGAGGACTTACCATATCTGCTGTGTCAAAATGGACAGGAGAGTCTTCTCATCTCACGATACATGCCCTCTATATCCCAAAATGAAGAATACTGCTCAATTTTTAAGAGCAACATTTTTAGTATAGGTTTTGGGATTTTATGAGACCCCAACATACAATACAGGAAAAAATTAACGTACCTCGCCCTCATTCCCATGCTTACTTGATTCGAACACATCAACATGTGGCATGTAAATGACTGATGCATCCTCAGAGGAAGCTGAAATTATGAAGGGAACATCATATTATATTCAGTGTTCAATGACTTGTATCTAAATCAGTCCAATGCACTTATCTGATAATTTTATATAAATTTTGTTGTTTTTTTAAAATGATAAACCCAGGTTTTCGTCTATGCAGCCAAAGACTCAGATTCAATCGCTTGCACTCACCAGCATGTTCTGTGTATAGCAACAGCCAACTTTTTGGAAGAGTTGTGCGATATCATTTGGCAGGGGTGATAAGTCAATTATATCATGACCTGTAGGGGTAATTTCACTAACAGATTGATTGGTATGGAGGCGCCTCCATGATGGCAACATCGATTGGATGGACATCCACCTGGCCAACATCACCAATGGCCGCCATGAACTCGATCAGCTTTTCCTGTGAATTGAAGATTAGCGCGCAAGCAGCTCCATCAGCATCTGTACATCCGTCGGCACCACAAGCATGACTGTCAAAGAGGCAGTATTTCTCTTCATCCTTACAACGGATCAATGCTTTACATTTGTCACCAATACGAACTAAACAGCTGTTATCTGGTTTTTGGGCCATCGCTCTTGATAGCGTAGTGCGCAAATCGAATCCAAAAAATCCATCCAACATAAGGCCAACACTTGCGGTCATGCAGGACCCATTCCATCCAATTTCCATAACCGATGACATCTCATCAATGTCCAATAGTGCCTCATTCCTCATCTCCGGCCAGTGTAACTCATGAAGCCTACTGAGATGGCAATGGTCTCCCTGCCTTAGGATAGCGTTAACATCGTCACTTGTCCATGTGGTTGGGGTTTTCAATACGGAAGCAATCACTGCCACTACACTCATTGTGGTACACTGGGTTCCAGCAGCTTCATGTTGAAAAACGTCACTCGTAGCCTGATGGAAATCCCCAACAATTGAGTATTCCCAAAGTATTGGTACCTGCAATAAGAGGATGATTTTATTAGCTAGTATGAGTTGTGAGAATGGCCTATCTTGGCCACTCTGCATTGCTTATCATAAGTGAGATTCCAAGATTTATCCTGACTCCCACCCGTCCTTGAAAAAGCTACATACATTCATGGAATGTAGACTGTGCTTGACTCATCTAAAGTTGACTCACATTGTTTTCACTTAATACCGATACATCATTTCTTTGCACTTCAATTGAGTGATGATGATCAGTAGGCATATCATTACGAACGTCACCAAGGTTGAAATCTGCGAAAATGTTCCTGAAACAATAAAATACATATATATTGTCCAGGGACAATGGGCTCATATATGAAGCTAGTACGTACAGGAAAAGCTGAAAATAGGTATACGGCACTGTACAGTTTGGTCCCGCATAAGGCCCTTCCTTGGCAGTTTCTTCAACGTTTGGACAGAACTTCCGCACCACTGATTAATATTTAATATTTAACGAACATTAGCATAAAATTTAGGAGCATTCAATAATACATGTAATTCTGATTTTGGGCTAGGTCATTAAAACTTCAACATGTCACTGGAAAGTGGGGACTGCTTCATAATTTGTTTCTAAGTGATTGTGCAGTACGGATTGATAACTCTGCATGTCAAAGAGTTATTCAAGAAGAAAAACTACCAGACTAGGGCCAGAGTATTTCTTGACAGGTACCAGAATTACATACACTGTTTGGTGTTAGAAATAACAGAAGATTTTACATAAAATCTGTGCAGCAGAGTCCCCAGCACTGGATCTGTAAAATTACAGCGTGATCTGTAAAACTACAGACTTAAATAAATGTTAACAGAGACTTGACTGGAGGCTGACCCAGAAGGCATCATAATGGGATGTCCAATGGAGTCCAACCAATACAGGAAAAAATGAATCATACCATAAAAAAATTATGTAAATTTACAGAAAGTGCTGGGGACTCTGCTGCAGGCACTTTCTGTAAAATTACTACTGTAAAATTAATAATTTCTAACAGTGTAGGCCTACCTTGCCCTTTTAGCTCTACACTGATCAACGACAGCATCGGCTTGTCTCTTGAAACAACTTCGTTCTTCACCAGTTGCAAATGCAGAAGGTATGGACCTGTGTAAAGAAATGCTCGCTCAATTCAAATTGCCCAATTTTCAGGCACATTTCGTGATTGCTGGTTTGGGCCAAAATTATTCAAGTTGCCACAAAATACAAATTTTGCAACCCATGAAGCTGCCATTCAATAGCATGGTCAGGGCACACATTGAAGTGCATGTACTAGTAAACCAAAGGGCTTGTATACTTTCGAGTCAAGGTTCCCATCTGTGATCTGTCGGAGAACGGCTGCTTTAATTAAAATGAAAATGTTGAATAATGTTTTTTGATAAAAAAGTAAAACAAACTACCGGTACCCCTTTAGTGAAAAAAGTTGTCTGACCAAGATTAGAACCCACACCCCAGAATACGGCACCATCACATTGTCAGTGCTGACAACATCGACAAATGTGATGGTGCCAGATTCTGGGGTGTGGGTTCAAAACCTTGGTCACACAACTTTTTTTTTCACTATGGGTAGTTTGTCTTACTTTTTTATCAAGAAACATTATCCAACGTTTTCATTTGAATTTAAAGCAGTCATATTCCAACAGATCACAGATGGGAAGCTTGACTCGAGAAAGTATACAAGCCCTTTTAATTGATCCGTTAATCAGTGACCTGAATATCATTCGCCAAAGTAAGTAAAGCCGTGTTCACACTACACTTCTGATACAAATTGAATGCGCATTAAAACCCCAATACGTATTAACTGTTCAAACTGAGATCGGTTTGGCATCGCGCCAAACCGCTTTAACGAAATCGATTTGTAAACCGAACTGAACATGCTGAATGCTAATCAACCGAAGCGTATCAGCTGAACCGCAATAAACAGATGGCGTGCCGTTATATCGTATTGTGTGTGAACAAGCTGAAGCGAATTCAATGCGCATTGAGATCGGTTTGAA
Organism: Notospermus geniculatus; assembly: GCA_002633025.1. Classification (NCBI taxonomy): domain Eukaryota; kingdom Metazoa; phylum Nemertea; class Pilidiophora; order Heteronemertea; family Lineidae; genus Notospermus; species Notospermus geniculatus. The sequence goes on along the minus strand of NMRB01001141.1, from coordinate 139,931 downwards.
TAGCAGTCTGAACAGACACCCTTCAAACGTATTAACTCGATACGAATTCCGGGATACGAATCGGGGAATTCGCTTTCAATTCATATCCAGTGTGAACGCGGCTTAAGTAACTTATAGGTAAGTATACTATTTTTCTGCCCACCACCATCAATGACTGAAAAACCAAATCGACCAGTAGACTGACCTGTACAAGCTACCCTCTTTTTCTTCATTTCCTCCCGTTAAACCTGTAGATTTTGGCGTCTGTGGCGGCCTGGGCTTAGATTCGTCATCAGCAATTGTTAATGTTGGCCTGAAAGATAATGTACCGGGGATCATATAACGGGAATAAAACAGAAGACTAGATAAAGTGACTGCAAGCAATCGGAGTCTCAAATAAAACTACAAGAACGTTGCAAGACAAACTGGAACCTTGGACCGGAGTTGAAGTTAAGTGTAGGCCCACGAATAGACCAGGCAGAAAGTGATAAAGTGGGGGTCGGCGGATTGCAATGAAATTTGGTGTGTAGTTGACCGCTGGTGAGGGACAAAAGCACGCAAAATATTTTTGCCTGGTCCACTCGTGGATTGACACTTAATTGTCCTCATTATTGGCAAAAGAACAGTATTTCTTCCTTGCTGGGGAATTTTCATACCACTTCGAAGATAAAAAAATCAAAGTACTTGAAAAGAACAAATAACATTTGAGTCTAGCTTAAAGGGACACATGCGAAAAATATTGCCCGGCGGGCACAAGTTGTCTTTGTTTTGATTAGCGCACAGCGCCGCCTGTTAATACGCGGTGACACTACGCTATATCACAGGCCCCTAGAGAGCTATCAGTGAGTTTAGAACACGTATCTAATAAAAAAACACTAGTTCGTGAAAAACACATCCCGAGCTCACGAGGTAAGCCCCACAGTATTGAATTTACGATATTTTCAAAATGTTCGGAGAATGCAAACAGAGGTTTCATAGCCTCCTGGGGCCTGTTGCACAAAAGCATACTAGGCGTAGTATCATTCTCCTAGTTGGCTTCTAACTTTGTATGCGTTTGTATACAAAGTTAGAAGCCGACTAGGAGATAGAATGATACTACGCCTAGTATGCTTTTGTGCAACCGGCCCCTGAAGGTCATCAAAATGCTTGCCTGATAGGTATTTCTGAGAATCAAGGCCTAGTTTTCAGCACACATTGAAACAAGAGCAACGCAGAGCGTGGCATATGCCCCCGACTGGTATGTTTTCTGTGGGCAAAGCAATCTCAAGTTAATTGACCGAAACCAATTTCAAGATGGCCACCATCGCCGCCATCTTAGATGGGCGGCAGAGGTGGTCATCGAAAGGAACCTCCCCTCATAGATGCAAACACTCACAAAAAAATTCAGGTTGATCGGTTGAAGTGTTCTCAAGTTATTCAACGGAAAGCGATTTGAAGATGGCCACCATAGCCGCCATCTTGGATGGGCAACGGAGCTGGTCTTGGAAAAAAATGTTCCCCTGATAGAAACCAACCCTCACAAAAAAATTCAGGTTGATTGCACAAAGCGTTTTCAAGTTAATCAACGGAAGCAATTTCAAGATGGCCACCATATAGCCGCCATCTTGGATGGGTGGCGGAGCTGGTTGTCGAAAGGAACCGTTCCCTTATCGAGACCGACCCTCACCAAAAAATTCAGCTTGATTGCGCAAAGCGTTCTCAAGTTAATCGATGGAAACCAATTTCAAGATGGCCACCATAGCCGCCATGTTGGATGGGCGGCGGAGCTGGTCATCGAAAGGAACCTTCCCCGTATCAAGCAAACCCTCACAAAAAAATTCAGGTTGATTGCGCAAAGCATTCTCAAGTTAATCGACGGAAACCGATTTCACGCTGGCCACCATAGCCGCCATCTTGGAAGTGCGGCGGAGCTGGTCATCGAAAGGAACCGTCCCCTCATAGAGACCAACACTCACAAAAAAATTCAGGTCGATCGGTCAAAGCGTTCTCAAGCTAATTGACGGAAACCAAATGTTAACGGACACCGACGACGACACCGACGCACGCGCCACGACATAATGCCCCCGACTTTTTCGGAAGTCGGGGGCATAAAAAAATGCAGGGAGGGCTGATACGCTCGAAGAGAAGTTATCTCAAGTGTTATTAGAACTTTCATCTACAAATTCGTGCGTCAAAGGTTTGGAACACCGTCTGAATTCAATTGAAGGGACTGTGAATAGTGCTGGAAACGGGTTTAATTCCCGGCCAGAATTCGACTCGTCTCAGGCACGCAGCCATTTTCCTGAAGGGCGTGGCGATGCGCGTAGGCCTACTTCAAATGTACAGTTTAATGCACGTGAGGATCGTGTAGCTGATGACGAGGTCCCCGGTCCCGTGGGCGCTGTAGGAGGCGCTGACGCTTCTGAGGATGTACAGGCGGCTTTTCAAGTACTGGCTGATTCAGTTCAACGTATACAGCTGCCCCCAGAATTAAAAGTTCGTGTGAACAGACAGGGCATAAACAGGGATGCCCAACCTGCAGTGAACATTGTTACAAAGACTGCAAAATTTGCAGAGACGACGGTGAAGTATCTTTCCCTGCTGAGGCCTGGCGGCCCGATTACGGCAGCACAACTGGATCAGCTGCTATACAGATCCAGGTTGCGCAAATAAAATTCTTGCAAGACGAGTTCGCTGGCCTCGTGGTACAATCCCAGTTCGACCCGACCACAACACGAATGTTTCGGAATCTGCAAAAGAATTCATCTGTGTTTAATAGCAACTCTCTGTCGAATCTTGAAAGGGCGGTTACGATTTCTGCGGCGAGTGCACGTGGTGGTTTTCAGGATCGGGGGCGGAGCAGGGGCTCTCGTCCGTACGGTAGAGGTCAGTTCCGAGGTCAAAACCGGGATTTTTATTCTGGAATGGCGAATCGTAGCAACTTCCGAGGTTTTCGTAACCCGAGCTTTAACCAAACGAACAACAATAGCTCGAGTAACAATGATCTGAATGGGGCTAACTCATAAACTTAAGCCGCCCATACACGTTCAATATTATTGCACAATATGAGGGCCAAAATGGGCGATATTATTGCCAATCTTTCTTCCACCCATCATGCCAGAAGCACATGCCCCTATTTGGGCCCCATATTGTGCAATAATATTGATCGTGTATGGCCGGCTTTAGTCCACTGACAGAGAACATTGATAACTGGAGGAAAATAACAGACAATCCTATTGTTCTAGACTGGATTCAAAATGGAGTCCAGATTCCGTTTTGCTCGGTACCAGAATCCTTTGAAGTGGGAAATCCCACTTTTAACGCTCATTCTTACCGTTTTCTGTGCCAGGAAATTTCACGTCTAGAGAGAGCGGGTATTGTTTCTAACTGGGGATCTAAGAGGCCCCGTTGTGTATCTGCGATAAAGTGCGTACCGAAAAAAGGAGGGAAACTTCGCCTCATTCATGATCTACGCCGAGTTAATGGACATGTGGAGGAATTAAAATTCACCAACGAAGGGATTGGCATTGTCCAGGAACTAGTGCAACATGGTGACCGTATTGTTACCATAGACCTTAAGGATGGGTTTTACCATGTACCAGTCCATGAGAATTCAAAACCTTTCCTTGGTTTTCGCTGGCGTGGATCCTACTACGTCTGGAACAGACTGCCGTTTGGCCTACGTTGTTCACCATACTTCTTTGGGAAGCTTATAAGACCGGTAGTTCAATTTCTGCGACAACAGGATCTTAGACTAAGTGCTTATGTTGACGATTTCATCCTGTTTGCGATTGTAAGCCTCATCACTTCACACAAGGACGAGTTGGTAAATACGTTGCGTGATCTTGGGTGGTCGATAAATTTGGAAATATCGTGCCTTGACTCTGACTGTACCTCAGGTAATTACATTGGCTACGTCATAGACTCTGTGGGCCTGAACGGTTACCCAGTACTTAGGATTAAAGGTGATCGTGTGCGGGCGCTCAAAAGATGTATTCGTCGTTTGATAAGTTGCGGAAGTATCAGCGCGCGAAATCTGGCCAGGATTGCTGGCCAATGTATCGCGATGAGTGCGGCAATTTCGCCGGCAAAGTTGTTTCTCAGGAACATTTATCGTCTCCTTGCGACACGGCGCACATGGGAAGATACTCTCATACTGTCCAAAGGGGCTGTGGACGAGCTGATGTGGTGGCTGGAGTTCGCCGACCTGTGGAACAATAAGCCAATTCAGGTTCGCCCTATTCAGGGTCAGATGGTCACAGACGCCTCGTCCATTGGATGGGGCGCAGCGTTCGAGGGACAGAGGGCGTCTGGCCAGTGAAGTCTGTCGATGGCCAGCATGTCCTCCAACACGAGAGAGTTATACGCGATATGGCTGGGCATCCTGTCATTTATACATCAGATGAAGGATCGTTCAATACAGATTCTCACGGACAACACAACGTCACTGGCATACGTAAACAATATGGGGGGACCGGAGCCCCACCTCTCACACCTTGCAAAACTGATTTGGGACGTCGCATACCAAAACAACGTCCACATCCACTGCCGACATATCCGGGGTGTGAACAACGGAGAAGCAGACTTTTTGAGTCGTATTTTCGACAGGTACAACTGGATGCTGCACCAAAGACTGTTCAGACTGTTAGACCAGATCTGGGGGCCACATACTGTGGACAGATTCGCTTCGTGCGTCAATGCACAAACGGCCTGCTACAATTCGCGGTTTCAAGACCCCTTTTCAGAGGGGGTCGACGCCTTGGCCCAACAGAATTGGGCCACAGAAAACAATTTTGTGAATCCACCATTCCGGCTATTGCCAGCCGTACTAAGAGTTGTGGAGGCCCAGAAGGCCGAAGCAACAGTAATAGCGCCGGTCTGGCCGGCTCAGGCTTGGTTTACCAAACTTCGTGCGATGTCTGTCACGGCTCCTGTGAGAATTCCAAACTCTGCACAGGCAATCCACTTCATGGGCCCAATGCCGGAACCATTAGTAAATCGAAGATGGAAATTGTTCGCTTGGAGGATTTCTGGGCGAAGAAGTTAGTTGATTTAGGATGGTCCTCCACGGCAGCTAAATGGTTTCAATTTGCCTGGGCCGAGTCCACCAAGCGCTCATATGATGTTAGTTTGAACAAACTTAGGTTATTCTGTGAATCGAAGGGTTACGCCTTCCCACCGGTCAAGTCAGCTGAGGTTGCAGAATTTCTATGTTGGCTGGGGTCGCAATCTGACAAACCTGCGTCACAGTTGAATACTGCGTGTGCCTCTATTGGTCATCTATGTGATGCTTTGGACTGTGTCAATGTGGTACAGACGAGTGAAATCAAACATTTAGTTCAAGGGCTAATCAAAGCCGGCACTGTAGCTCCGATGCGAGGGTCCAAGGTCATGCCTGTTCGAGCCTTTAGTGAAATGTTTGCACAATGGCCAAAAAACGATGTTTTGTCGGTGAAGGAGCTAAGATTGAAGGCTATTACCCTGTTAGCCCTTACGGTAATGTTGAGACCGTCTGATATAGCCCCTAAAGCTGTACGGTATCAAGAAGACGGTGACAATGTGTCTAGGTCAGTATTTTCTATGATCACGTTGAGGTTCAAACTGATGGCTCTGTAAGCCTGTGTTTCTTTGGAATTAAGAATGACTCTAAAAGACAAGGTTTTACACTAAAGCTACCCAAAGCGTCAGATGGTAACTGTGATCCGGTTGCGGCCTTGTGTGCGTATATTCAGCGCACTGAGAATGATAGAAAAGGGGTTGCTGGTAGTCCCGTCTTCTTGACCCTCAAACCGCCCTTTCGGGCTCTCACAGCAGGTACAGTTGCTGATGTTTTGTCGGAGGCAATTAAGAGGGCTGGTCTTGATAAGCAGGGGTTTACCCCGAAAGATTTTCGCCCCACCGGGGCCACCACTGCCATTGATGAAGGGGTTAGCCCGGATATAGTAATGTCCATGGGCAGATGGAAAACTACTGAGGTTTTTTATAGGCATTACGTNCAGATCAGAACCAGATCTGGGCCAGACAGACACTGCTAGCTGGGTATTGATTGTGCTGTATCATTCTTACTATAACTGTGTAGCGCAGTGATGGAATTCGCATGGTGTTTTATGCTGAACTACAGGGCTTAGCCCAATGTTTGATTCTAATTCTGGTTTATGTTGAACTTGCATGGCATTATCTTTGGAGAGTGGTTGACTTTCTTTGTTTTACATACTTAGCCGGATAGGTACTTACTACTGTTCGTATGGTTTGATCGCATAACGTTTCTCGCTGTTATGTTGGAATTTAACTTTTCTGTCTTTTCTATTAGTGTCAATGTCAATGTTGTTGAAGTTTGGCTAGTCAGTAGGCCTACTGCTATTCAGTATTATTTTAATAACATGTATCTGTTTCCAGCCCTTGGATATATAGGCTGTTCCTTTTATCTCTCTACTTAGGCTTTCTGTTAATAAAGTTTATTGTGTCTACCAAGGTGTTAGGTTTGACGTAAGTTCACAAGAAGTGGAGTCAAACCGGTCACCGTCAAGTGGTGACACCTAATGTGCTCTGGCGAAGCTAGTTACCGCTTCGCCAGTGCACGTGTCCTCGTTCTTGTACAATTTTATATTTCTGGTTCTGATGTGTATCTGGAGTATGTTGGTTCTTGACGTAACGTGTGTAAAGGGTTCATTTATGTTGGCTGTACCAGTGCGAGATAGGCTTTCTGTTAATAAAGTTTATTGTGTCTACCAAGGTGTTAGGTTTGACGTAAGTTCACAAGAAGACGTCATTCCGCCGCACATGACGTTGCCGACGTCACGGATGACGCGACGGCAATCTCGGCGACGTCATGACGTCAATAGGCCTGAACAGCATTGTTATTTTCGTTATTATCTTAATATCTCGAAAACTATAAGTGATATCAAAATTCGGGCTTCGTAAGGACACTTCCCAGGCCCGTCTGCACTGGCATACCAAGTTTGGCGACGATCCGTTCATTAGTCTCGGAGAAAATCGCGAACAAACAAACAAACTCTTGTCAAATTTTAGTATGATAACTAACTAAAAGTTGGCAAAATCTAAGAGTGTGATGTATCACACCCTAATGGTTAAGTGCCTGAATCTTAGAAAAACTGGCTCTTAACATTTTGATCGATGTGAGTTTCAGTAAGTAAGGGTAAATTTTAAACGGACAATCATTCACAGGCTTCAAATGCACCATAGAATCCAGGTTGTTTTGACCATCCAATACAGCGGAACTACCCTGGGAATGAGGTTGATGGTGCAGGCCAACTAAGATAATTCTACTGTAGGCCTAACTGCGATGACAGACATAATTAATATGAAATTCTTTTTTTTCTATAAGAAGTTGGAAAGCAAAGAAGGACCATATTAATGCCATGATTGAAAGTATTGTTGATGATGACATTACGTACCTGTCATTTTCTGAGCCCTCCCTGAAGAATGTCGTCAACAACTTTTCAGAATTCGGCCTGCCTTCGAATTTGGCGCATTTTCTGTATACTGAAAGCAAGTCTTTCCATTTACTGACATGCAGCTTTCTGTATTTAATCCCGTGATTGGGCAAATTCCTCTTCTTCATCAGTTTTTCAGCTGCACGTCATACGGCCCATTTCCTGTTACAACTTCCCTTCGATAAGGATGCTTAGCATCTGGGTTTAGCAGCATGAATATAATCATTGCAAATGATCATATGTCAGCACCCTTTAGTTCGTCGATTGTCATGGTTTGTCGATAATCACTCAGATGCAGCTCAGGGGCCATATATGCCGGCGAACCTCGATTGAGGTTTCCGGTCCTTGTGCTGACGAGACTTCGGGTTTGAATCAGGGTTGTCCGGCCCTCTCCAAAGTCAGTCAATTTGGCCACTACTGGTTGACTAACCCATAACTTAGCGAACTCCTGTTCGGACACTGAAGCATGATGCTGATTAGAAATAAGAACATTATCTGGCTTCAGATCCCTATGTACGATATTTCTGCCATGGAGAAATGCCAGGGCTGCTGCAATATCTCTGGCAATGAACCATTGTAAATGTTCGAAACCACCGCAGCTGACCTGATCAACAAAGTTGAGGTAGTCCTTGAGGGATGACACCTCCTTTTGGATGTTAAATCGGTGAAAATCAAACTTGACGTATTCAAGAAGTAATCCCGTTTTTATGTCCCTATTCGGCTCCACAACGCTGTTAAATTTCACAATGTTCCTGTGACTGATAGAGTACAAAAGCTTCGCCTCTTTAATGAACATTTTCATCGAGCTGTCATTATCATCATCATCTTCCAATAATTCTTTTAGAACTATATGGTCCCCTTCCTTCTTCTTGCACAAAGAAACCCGGCCGAAACTGCCGCTGCCTATTATCTTCAACTTTTGCAAGTCTGCTGCGGCTGTGGATGGAAGGCCACTTGCCAGGCGAAGAAAACGGTTCCTATCTTCAGCTTCCTTCTCTTTCGACAGGACACTCTTTAGATCGGGAATCTTGAAAAGACCTAAAACGAAAACCAGAGAAGCCGTTCGGCAAAGGTGGTGCACTTTGACCGGGTCTCTTCGTATTGAGCCACTAACTACATGTAGGCATGTATGGGCAATAGTATTGCCCATCCATACTACACTTAAGGCCCGTTTTCACTTGAGCACTTTACGCCGCGTTTTGACGCTTTGCCCATTCTTTGGAAGCAGAGCGGCGGAAAATAACAAAAGATTTGACGCATCACGCAGCGTGAAACGCTCTAGTGGAAACGGCCTTTAGACTCCGTAGCTGACACGTGGAATGCGGTATAGGGAAGCGGAAACCCTGGCAGGAAGATATGTTGTATGCGAAAATGCATTGCATTTTCCGCAGCTTTTAGAAGTAAAAAGACGGGAATAATTTAAAACGGTCGTGAATTTCACTGTAGCTGAGTCAGTGAGTGCCCAGGCACCTCTGAGAGTGGTCAGTAGGGTTATTGGTTAAACTCGGGGTCAAGGGCTAGGGTTGTTAGGGTTAGGGTTAGGGGGCTAAACGTAGGGCGATATCTAGTACATAATATATAGATACTAGATATCGCCCTACGTTTAGCCCCCTACCCTAACCCTAGCCCTTGACCCCGAGTTTAACCAATAGGCCCTAACCCTACTGACCACTCTCAGAGGTGCCTGTGGTGAGTGAATGATCGGGTCGTCGGACAGAAAACGGGCTATTTCAAGCAACAGGGTGGCAAAAACACTGCTTTTTGCAAGGCACTTCTGCAAATGAAATGACCATGTGCTCACTGGGTTGGAAATAACAGTCAAATGACAGAGGGAGGTGTACACTCATGGAAAAAAGTAAATGGACAGCAGTTTTTCTTGAATATCTCCAAACCGTTTCGATGTAGGCATGGAGGTATTA
>NMRB01001141.1:85952-116184 GCA_002633025.1 Notospermus geniculatus | reverse complement strand
GACGGACGCAGACCCACGACAAGAGCTCACCCCAGGTGAGCTAAAAATTGTGACACAGAAATGCAGGGTCCGTCGGATGGGACTAAAAGTCGTGGTCCCTTGTACCTGAGTGTCTATGCCAGAGCAAGTAAAAGACCCCAAGCAGGTGGACTGTAGCCTGTCGTGGGGACTCCATACCTTCGGCAAAAATGCAACAGGGTTATATATATATACACTACTCTCCATGGCCCGTATGCACCAACGTGGATAAACCTTAGATTAGGCTTAAACTAGGTTTAAGTATGGTTTAAAAAAATAATCCGCCTGCACCAACAAGGATTAACTTTTATCCGGTGTTTAAACCACAGATTATTCTAAACCAGCCAAGGGGTAGGTTTAAACTTGGATTAATACATTTTTGAAGAAGTGACTGAAGTGACAAGATGGACTGGATCAACGCTTTGACAATTTTCAACGGCCAGAACGGCTGATTTGAAATAGAAGCAGTCCGATGGAGGAGTTTAGAGATGGTGATTTCCACGAAAGATACCGCTTCACCAAGGAGAACGTTTTGCTAATTTTGGATTGGATGGAAGAAGAGATTACACCCAACTCAAACAGGAACGCTGCTGTTTCACCAATTAACAGGCTTTTACTCAGCTACGATTTTACGCCACATGTCATTTCCAGATGACAGATTGTGATCTTGCAGGTGTTCACCAAACTACAGTCAGCCGGTAGTGAAATAGGTGTCCCAAGCAATAATATTGCTCGGTAGAGGGGTAGATTAAACTTGGATTAAGTCATTTTTGCCAGAGCATATACAATGGGATCGTGTTCACAGGGTGTGACCTAATCCATTGGTAATAGCCATTTATGTTATGAACTTGGTTCAACCATGGATGAACCATGGACAACTTAATCTGTGGTTTAACTATGTTGGCGCAGGTTCAAGTTCGGATGATTTAATCCACGCTTAATCCATGATTAGTAAGTCTAGGTTTAAGCCAAATTTTAAACCACTTTGGTGCATACGGGCCCATAAGTTTGGGAACACACACGTTAACAGGCTTTCCTAATTGCAACATATTCTGCTGCCTTCTGTATCCACGGGATCAACTTGTCACAAACATGGTTAAGTTATGTTCTCCTGACATTTTACTCACTATAAACAAGACCATTTGTGTCCACTAGGGAAAATTGTAAAAATAATAACTTTGAAAATATCAAAAGCTGATATTTTCATGATATTTCACCAAATTTATAACCGTATCACACAAACATTTTCATTTCTTTTTCATAGGACATGTAGGAAGAGAGTCTTTATCAGAAAGGTGCTATTTATGACTCACTGACTGGCAGCAATAATGACAATGAGACGATTTACAGCCACTTATCATTTAGATAATTTGCCATTATCTTGATATTCAACATAAATTACAGAATTATATGATATTGAACCACCTAGACCTCAGTTACGTTGATACCAATGTGCCACATAGATATCAGAGTGTCTTGATACCTTTCAGTCCCGCTTTGTGTAAATTTCATGATAATATCAAAATCAGCGTAATAAAGGAGAACTGATATTTCATCGCATTTCCAATATTCCTGTTAGTATGAGTTTCAAACATTCAGTACCGTAATTTATATTGCATGGTCTTGAGATATCAGAAAACAAATGTCATTGAAAAATCTTTCTCTGATGAGGTGGCAGATTAAAATCTCAACAAAATATCAAATTTCAACCTTTTGAGCATTTTGATGAGTTCAAAATTTTCAAAATGTCATTGACACAAAATAGTTTTAATCAGAAGCGCATACTATAAGTAAATTGTGAAATAAATTGGGAGCAAACACCAGTAAACGACGTGGATGGCACTTTTATATGAAACTGACTCAACCGGAACACCGGGACCAAATCCCGCGAGATATTGCGAGACTTGGGTTTGGGATTTAGTCCCGGAGGAAAAATCACCGCCGCCATCTTGAATATCTTATTGCGCCCCCACCTATAGCTGGGATAGTGATGCGGCGACCGAACCACCTGGATCTACTTTCGGACTACTTTGACTCATCCACTAGAAGATATAGTTCGGTGAAACTCATCACTTTTGTGTCGAAAAAGAACCTAACGATGGCAGTTTTGGGTTAATTTAATACAATATGACACGCAAAAGTGAATTTTACTAAGATTTTGCGAGTTATTGTGCGTTTTTGCTCGGCCAAATCGGGATTTCCCCGGGGTTCCCGCCATTATGCCATACAGTACAGAATGTACAGTGCACTGACATGCATTTCGCTGTTCTGATGCTGTGCGTCCACTGTGCGTTTGCCAGATTCCCAAAACAATAAAATATGCTATTATGGGTTTTCTGATGTAAATATGCGAATAAATTGACTTAAATATATTTATTTCATCTGAAATCATCATAAAATACAATAAAAGTAGCAAATATTTATCAGAGAAATGTCATTTCTTTAGAACTACTTTTACCGCGGAAGTAGTTCTTCCACACCGGCGCTGTGAGGCGCGACACATCACATAACCCTACGCAAAATGGCGGATTTGACTGTTGTTCGTCAGGGTCACAAACCGACGCAACGTCACCAGGTTTTTTGGAGGCTTGTGCCCTGTTGTTCAGGTTGGAAACTGACTGTCTGGCATGTGTCTGCGTGTTCCCAAACTTTTGGAGGGTAGTGTGTATATATAGATATACCGTAGTTTGTGGGGCATTCATTTCATACAGACATATCATGATATGTGGTCAAAATTTGAAACCCACTTGTGTGGTTATTTAGATATATATATGACCAATACGTATATACTGTAAAATCGGACTTGTAACATCACTTCTGGTAAAGTGTTTTTCACATTGAACTGGCCAAAGGTACTTAGTTGAACTCAGGAATGTGACCAGATCACATTTACCAAGAGGTAGTGGTGTTGCACAACACTGACTTGAAAAGAGATTATAGCTCTTTCATGCTGTCAGCCAAAGCTGGTCAGCCATGACACTGGCTGCCGAGGGTTGTGTAACATTATTATTTGTCATCATGCCATTACAGTTTAGTGACAAGAGGTCAGCCAAGTACCTTTGGCCAGTTCAATGTGAAAAACACTTTATTAGAACGTCCAGCCCACTTCAGCGAGCTGGGGGTGGTTATTCTGTTGAATATGCGTCTTTTATCCAATCAATGTTTATGATTATGCACAGTTGCATTGACTAGGCATTGGATAGAAGGGCATGATCTTGATTGCCTAATCGATCACCCCGGGTCGATCACTTTTCATGAAAGCTAACACCAGTAACGACCATGTTCTTTAATGGGTGTTATGAAAAAAGACTTCATTGAGAACTGATCAACTGCACTCAATAAATTCAGAATAGACCTAGGCATGTCAATGTCACATTACGCCTCGCGTCAGTTCAATGGTCATTTTTGGCCTACTGTGTTTGTTAACCAATCAGAACTCAGCTTGTATTGCAGACTATTAATGTAGAGCCATGTGACCATCATAGTAATGAAGTGGGCTGGTCTACCAAAGTGATGTTACAAGTCCGATTTTACAGTATGCACCTAATGACATCTAACACTTCATGTGCGGCATATACTATTACCGGTACGGTAATGGATGTACATGTACGCCTAAAATTCTATTATCTATGTATATGTTAAGGGCCGCTAATGTTTGTGCTTCGGCCCTCGAAACTTTCACTGTACATTCTCTTTCAAAAAAACTTACATTACATTACATTACAGGAAAGATGGTATGCCTGTAAGTGCTTTTAAGACACTAATATATACAGTAAACTCGAGTTTAAACCACCGGTTCATTATGTTCATAAGCACACCCAAAGTAGGGTCAGTTTCACCCTAGGCCTTAAAGCTGCTCTAGTTCGAATTATAAACATTACGGTGTGCCACGTATTGTCAACTTCTGGTACTAACAAATCAGATAAAATCGAATTAAATCTCGCCTTTCACAACTTTTTGTTTGTTTTTGAGCGTAAAATCATAAATATATTTCAATTACAAGAGTATTTATCAAGATAGATATAAAAATAGATAACATTAATGTTTTGGTATACACGGTGCTGCCACCTGTCCGAGGAAAAATAACTATTATAATCAACCATGTAAATAAACAAACCATAATGTTTACAATTCGAACTAGAGCACCTTTAAGCAACTATTCATTCCATCACGTGGTTGTGATCGTACAAGCAATTCCAGCCATTCAGCGTAATAGTTTTTGTTTTATTCACTCCCATTTCGACTGTGGGTGTGCTTATGAACCGGTGGTTTAAACTCGAGTTTACTGTATGACCCATATGTAATGATATAGTATATGCGCCACTTGACTGAATAATAATATATCCCGCAAAGCAATGTGAGTGGACGGATTTGCCTTTCATTCTAATCATCATACGTATGAGGCATATTATACAGAAAATGGTCCATGGACCATGTGCTCACCCGTTTGAACATAATAGTGTAATGACAGAGAGAGGTACATGTCAGTTATGAGCAATCTGGGTCAAGTCATTCCCAATTTGCAGGACTTCAACGATTTTTAGCTCACCGTGGTGAGCTTATACAATGGTTGTGCGTCCGTCGTCGTCGTCGTCGTTGTCCGTTAGCAGGGCACGTTTCGTAACCGCTGAAGCTATTGATCTGAAACTTGGTACATATATACCCCTAGGTCAGATGACCCACGACACCAAGTTTCGGTCCGATTCGACTCTCAGTTTGGCCACCAGGTGGCGGAAACCAAAAACACAAAAAGTGCAATAACTCCTGAACTAATGACTAGATCATCTCCAAATTTTTATCGTAGGTGTAGCTAATAAGGATACATAACATATATAACGGGTTTTTGATTTGACCTACTTTTCAAGGTCACAGAGGTCAAAGTTCGACAAAAGTGACGAACCTGCCACAGTTTGTCATTATTTCACCGAGCGACTTCATATCTTGCGTAGACATGCATTGGAGGGGTACCTTTAAAAATACCAAGTTTCGGCCCGATTGGACATCCAGTATGGCCGCCAGATGGCGTAACCTGAAAATCAAATAAGTGCTATTACTCGGGAACGGCTTGACGCAGAGTGCTCAAATTTGACATTTACCTTCCTCTAGATGACCTTTACATGCACGTCAAATTTCAGCCTGATTTGACTTCAAGCGTGGCCACCAGGTGGCGTAACCCAAAAATCATCAAAGTGCTGTAACTCAGGAACGCCTTAACCCAAAGCGCTCCAATGTGCTATGTGGCCCCGTGCAGATGACCTTTATGTGCATGTGAAGTTTCGGCCCGATTGGACATCCAATATGGCCGCCAGGTGGCGTAACCTGAAAATCATCAAAGTGCTGTAACTCCGGAAAGACTTGGACCTAAAGCGCTCCAATGTGCTATGTGGCCCCTGCAGATGACCTTCATGTGCATGTGAAGTTCCGGCCCCAATCGGACATCCAATATGGTCGCCAGGTGGCATAAACCCAAAAATCATCCAAGTCCTACACGGGAATGACTTGACCCAGATTGCTCATAACTGATATGTACCTCCCTCTGTCATTAGACTATTTTGTCCAACCCGGTGAGCACATGGTCCATGGACCATTTCATTGGGTTATGCCACCTGGTGGCAATATTGGATGTCCGATCGGGCCAAAACTTCATATGCACATAAAGGGACATATGCACATAGAGGGAGCCACATTGCACATTATTTTGAGTGCTGTGGGTCAAGTCATTCCCGAGTTATAGCACATTTGATGATTTCTGGGTTACGCCACCTGGCGGCCATATTGGATGTCCGATCGGGCCGGAACTCGGTATTTTGCCGAACCTTGACCTCTGTGACCTTGAAAAGTAGGTCAAATCAAAAACCCGTTATATATGTTATGTATCCTAATTAGATACACCGATGATAAAAATTTGGAGATGATCCAGTCATTAGTTCAGGAGTTATTGCACTTTTTGTGTTTTTGGTTTTGGCCACCTGGAGGCCACGCCAAGAAACGGATCGGACCGAAACTTGGTGTCATAGGTCATCTGACCGAGGGGTATATATGTACCAAGATTCAGATCAATAGCTCCAGCGGTTACGAAACGTGCCCTGCTAACGGACGCCGACGGACGACGGACGCTGCACCACGACAAAAGCTCACAGGTGAGCTAATAACGATATATATGACCCATGTAATGTAGTATATGCCCATTTGCTGAATCATACAGTAAGTACATAGTTACCCCGGGATAGGTGTGATGAAATATAATGTCCCCGTCTTCCTGATGTCTCCCCCTGCATTGTTTGTCACAGGATTAAGGGTCTTGACGCAACGACCCGAACCGCCGCGTAGCGGCGACAACGCGAAGCGAGCAAACAGCTTATGTGGGTCACGTCATTCCTGGCGCACACGAGAGCTTCCTGCGTACGGGAAAGTCCATTCTGGCACTTGCCGAAAGCGGCGAATCCACTGTCGCGATTTGGGCTTGAGACGGGGTTGCGGTCCCTTGCGATCGCCTTATATGGCAATCGGAAGTCCTTATAAGGCTGGGTTTACATAGAGCCACACGAAACACGATCACTCGACACGGTTTTTGCTGACATACGCGTGTGTGAATGAACTGACAATGAATTTTCCAATCTGCCGTTTACATTCGTCTATATGCGTGGGGTTAGGCTTCCTTTACATCGAAGTATACGGTATACGAAAACGCCGGCTTACAATGGCTTCGCGGTCGTGAATCCTCGGGAAGCCTTTGTTAATCGGCGTTTCCGTATACCGTATACTTCTATGTAACGGAAGCCTTACGTAGAGAGTGGAGAATATACACGTTTTGAAGAGAACGAGCGTGCTCGTTCTTTCAGGCGTGTGCTGACTTCGTGGGAAGATCTTGCGTCGTTTCGAAGTAAGGAGATGGGCATTTTAGGATGTTTCCTCATCAAATATCACATCTTTTCTTATTTGCATCACGAAATGCATGATACCTAATGAAAATAATGCCAAAATTCGGGGCATCGTGTCAAATGATAGACACATGATGAAGGCCTATGTAAACCGCCGTGTTGGTGTGTCGTAATATATACGCGTACCTTAGCGTGTCTTCCGTGTATCGACACGCTCTATGTAAACCCAGCCTTAGACCCGGGGATGAAAAGTCCGGGCTTTTTGAGCCCTACTGTCGAAGGGTTTTTGGAGGGCTTAATTTAGACCCGCGTCTCCTGCGGGTTTTTAAGTAGTGTAGACGCAATAGACCCGGGCTTTATCTAGTTCTTGAACACCGCGACAGACGGCGTGTCTTGTGGGCATGCGCGGTAAAAAGCCAGCACTCCAATTTAGCGCCTCCTCTTCGTGAATAGTACGCTCCAGCAGCGACCCTATAGCCGGGCGTAGCAATTAAGTTCAGATAGATTTTGGTAGTGTAGACGCTCGCCGGGTCTCAGGCGGGTTTTTTTCAGGCCCGGGCTTGACACGGGCTCAAAAAGCCCGGGGATTTCTATGTAGTGTAACCACAGCTTCTGAGAAACAAGTGCGATCAGACTTCACTCTCTGGTCACGGCTAGGGACATTCAACCAATAGTTATTGTCTTCGTTCACATTGCGCAACCACAACAGCCCTTTTCATCTCTACAGGTCTTGGCTGTGCTTGAACATTTTATTGTTGAATCATAAAGTAGGGCTAATTCATGGGAACTGATCAAGGTGTAGTTTAGCCTTATTTCTTGTTGTTTGACGGCGAGAGCTTGGCGGTGAGAGATGGACCGAATTCGACTGCGCTTTGTTCCACCACCCATACCTCCGCCACTTCCGCCCCTAGGATGTGTCCTACCACTTCCTCCCCCTCTAGCAATCCCGCTGATAGAGGAAATACTGACCACGCAAGATAACGCCCAATATGAAGGAAGATCTTTTCGCAACTCATTCTCGGCATGATTTTGATTTTGATTTTTTGGTGATTCACTGAAGAAATGGTGGCGGTAACCCTCCCGAAGGCGACGGAATTCAGCCACAGCAACCTCAACTCGCGCTCGGGCCCCTCGGTGTCTTTCATCAGCCATGTCTTCGCGAGCACGGACAAATTCTTCCTCACTTAAAAGTTTCTACACTCTGCGCACTGAGATATTGCGTAATGTTAAATAAGAATGAGAGGACGAGAACCTGTCACTGCGTGAGTTGTTGGGCCCCGTAATGACCGTTATTGTGACACCATCATGTCTCCGCCTACTTTTTATTCACAATACACTAGCCTAGACTGGTACCCGGTCTTCTGGGCAACTTGCATTCGAAGACCGGTGTAACGTTTTTCAGTGTTCCCCATCTGCGAGTGTTCCCCTGCTATCGTCTGACGGAATAAGCCGCGACTTGACAATAGGGGACACACAGAGAAACGGATCGATCTATCTGCCAGTGTTTCCAAAACAACAGGGGGAACACTGACACACGGAAACACTGAAAAACTTTACACCTGTGAAACCAAATGATCTGAGCCGGAATTCCGGCTCGTGACGTCATTCTACAGCATTCTACAGCAATGCATTCTTCCGAACTAAATATAGACCAGCGGGCGCCATGATGGTTTTATGCATTTGCTTGCGTCTGTCCTAGTATTTTTAATCAGGACAGTGTTCGATCTAACACTAGCCTTGCGCTTGACAGCTCTGCCACCACCAATCAGCAGGAGGACCTAAACCGAACAAAAGACCCATGCTTTCGCGCCGTCAGTCACGTGCCTGTAAACCAATATATATAGCGCCAAGCTTACAGTTCCGAAACGTAGACGTAAGGCTACGTACGTTGGGATATGAGAGAGATCTATTAGGTAAAAGACTAAAGTGGACGGTACAGTTACTTAGGCTACGTTCAACTTGTAACCTGGAATGTAATTGGTTACACCGTCATTTTCCACCAGAGTGGCGCTGCGGTGGTGCACGTAACCTTGATTATATGCAACGTCTGGCAACGGGCAGCTCGTGAGTGATTCACATCAGGCTTTAGGGCAAGCCTCCGTATGAATATGAATGAGATAGTTGTGGACTGGTGTATAACAAAGGGCAGAATGAATACCTCGTTAAGTTTTGCTGGATAATGACTGCATTATGAAATGAGACACACTGTTGATTTCATCCAGGCCGTCGTTCTAATTCGTGTGCACTGGTGCAATATGAAAGCATGTGTCTTAACTCGCGCAATAACGAATGAAGTTTACCGTGGTAGGCGGGAGGGAGTTCAAATCCCTCATGAAGCATGGCAATTGCGCAGGGAAAGTTATGGAAGAATTTAGCGATATGTCGGGTGCGCAGGGGCGTAGGCTAATTCCCGGGTGTGAGGCTGGCGTTGGGGGGGAGGGTGCACTCATTTGGTAAGTGAAACTCCACTGCAGAAAAAAACGGAAAGTAACGTTCTACATGCTTTTGACTATATTCAAAGACTAGAAAATTGACTAAATTCAATTTGACCTGACTGAATTCAAAGAGTCGGCCTTTCCTTTTACTATCTTCCTGACACAACTATGTATGATGAACCTGCTATCTGTTGCAACATGTGCTCCAGCTGAACTGTGAAAACAGGGGTCTTTAATTTTTTAACACTTCTTAAGCGGAACTCCCTGAAGCTTTGGGGGCGGGATGCACGTGCACCCCCCCNCCCCCCCCCCCCAGCCTGCGCCCGGCCCCCGATGCGGGTTCGATCACCGGTGGAACTCATCTTCAATCATGTGATGGAGAAACCGCTACTATCTTTGGAAACGCATTTTATTTCTCCGGATACTGCGGTTTCCTCCTGCTGTATTTACTGACCAAAAACCCGCCCTTCGAAGCGAATGATACTCGTTTTGGCTTTCATTTCCATTCAACACCTTTATCGCCTGGAAATCTTTTTCATAGGTTGATATTGCCATGGGAATATCCCGTCCATGACGTGGTGCTGGTAGATAATCATCCAGTGGTGGTGGCGGCAGAGGGGGAAGCAGAGGAAAATAATGCAGCCTATCCCTACTGTCGCAACAAAGCCCCTATTTCTCTTGTCATAACCCCCAATCCCTCCGCACGTCAATAAAACAATTACGCCACCTTTATTGGTGTTAGCAAGAACATACTTGATCCTCGTGTGGTGTAAGACACGTTTGGTGCAACAGAAATAAATTACACTGAAACTGTTGCACCAACATATCTTACGACACAGAGTTAAGGCAAAAAGATACGTCTAGTGGAGAGGTGACTTTAGTCCAGTCAAAATAGTGAAAACCCCGCAAAAAATTGAACACAAATATATTAAAAATCCGCATCCATGTCCGTGCGCTAAGTATGGGAAAATCGGTTGTCATGGAAACCGTACCAAAAACTATCACTGAAATGCGTAGAAATACAAATTCGGATATATCTTCGAACTAATTACCAACATCGAATTACTTTTTTTTCGAAAATAGTGTGCCTACCGTTATACAATGTTTCATCCATAAAAGATTCAATTTTCAAATCTTATGTTACCATGGCAACGATTTTTGTCCCATTTTTTGATTAAATTTTGCTCATTTTTTTCACTTCCGTTTGTTTGTGTTTGTTATACACTCCTCTCGCAGTGTTTTGTTTCGTTCCGTACCTACGCTTCACAAACCACTGCTTCGAATGGCCGGTATTCTGCCGATTTACCGCCAGATGGCACCACTACTGTTCCCGCTGCCGCGCTGGAGAAAGTGTTTTAGGATTTTACTCAGTTGCAGCCTGATGGCGGGCGCTGATTGGTTAAAGTCTGGCAACATCTATCTTCGACCTAATGGAATGCGGAAGTCATGTAATGTGGCAGAGCTTTGCGGTTTTTAATCATGCCTGTCGATCACTTGTGGTCGTTCCCGATTGTTCGTGTTGTCCACCGGTCATTCAAGAGCCACGTGTGATTAAAGGTCCGTGGAAAATCCAACGATCAATTTCCTAACTTCCGCATTCCATTAGGTCAAAGATAGATGTTGCCATACTTTACATGTAGATAGTAAGGCTGGGCGCACATGGACGGCAAATCTCAAGGCGGTGGGGGTATTTTTAAAGTTGACTGACCCAACGCTGTCTACTCACCATTCAGCCGGGTCAGTCGACTTTAAAAACACCGCATTGGGGTTTGCCGTCTAAGTGTTCGCCCAGTCTTATAGTAGACAATCATAGTGACATATTCAGTACAATTTTATTTCTTATTTCATGGAACAATACTTTCCGGCATGTTTTCATACCAAAAACCATTCATGCTCTGAGCATCTCCACAATTTGGTTCCTCCTGGCTATCCTTTCATGCCTATCAACATCAGCGTCCAGCATGTTTCCCTCCGGTTGCTCTTCCATCAGCTCCCCATCCTATTCCATCAGCTCCCTTCCCCCATCTTCATGTCGTCGACAAGCAAATGTCTGGCGAAGTTGAGTAACATGGCTGTCACGGCTATTAGCTGGCAAACCTTTTCAATAGGCTGTAGTCTCAGGTGATTGAGCCAAACCCGCCTGCTTCCATACTCCAATGATTCTTCCGACAGCTGNCTCCTAGGGCCGGTTGCACCAAACTTGTCTTACGTTCTTATCGTTAAAGCTGACGTGAATGAACAAAAACAGCCGCTTCCATGTTTAAAAAAAACCACCGCGCCACTGCGCGGTGGTGTAGAGAAACACAAACGCCCCAAAGTCACTTCCAAACGTCCAGCGAAACACGAAAGTCTACGGGATGCGCGGTGGCGCTGTCGTCAGTCACTACTCCAGTCGGCGGCCGAGACACATCGATATGAGCGTACGTATACAATAGAGCTATACATAGGCCTACACTGTAGGCCTATTGTATATTTAGCCCTTTTATGTACACGAAGACGGCCAACTGGTCACGTCTTTGAAACTGCAAAATAAATACAAATACGAGTGTTAGTACCAACACACAATAAAATGAACGGCTGTAAAATAGGCTGCATAGAATACTGACAATAAAATAAAGGCCGAGGATCTAAATGCTGAACACTATCGGCAAATACATGTAGGCCTAGCGGGGGTCGAACAGGACAAAATCGTCCTGCATGGCATTCCAAAATAAGAAATGCGGCACGTAAATGGTATTGACAGTAGGAAAAAATACTTGCCTTTACGATAGTCTGATCATCCTCCATCGTATTTGCCGAAAAACGGAGTATATCCACAAATTCTTAGCACACTGCAGCAGGTCTGTTTTGCTGACGTGTCCATCTTGGACTCTATCCCCATGCACAAAATACATAACTGCGCATGCCTGCGTAGCCGAGGCGTGGCTCGTGACGTGTCCGTACAATGCCCTTGTGCCAGTATAGGCCTTGCTATTGTCACGTATTGTTAGCTCATGCGGCAAAACTGCTGGCCTCCACACCAATCGGGCAAAGTGTCCCTGGTTCGAATCCCGTGTATCTCATTCTTTTTTTTTTCAAAGTGCATGCACATTTTTCATATTCTCTGTCAAGTATTTATTTTTATTTTTCATTTCATCGGCCTGCCGTCATCTGAGAACAAAAAGAAATAGGCCCACCTAACTATTATCATTACCAGCTGCGTACTGTAGTCTGTCGTGTCAAGTCTTTGATCGTCCATTTCAAATTTCCTTTCTTACATCGCTCGCCCAACATAACCCCCNCCCCCCCCCACACACACACACACACATAAAATGACAACAACAAAAAATATGTGTAGGTATTTCACATGCGTAGGTCGCCATGTGAGAGTAACGCCTAACGAGGGCCTAGGCCCACCTCATCAGTATACGTGGCGACTATTCATTTTTGCAGGTAGAAACAGCACATGCCCAGCAGCAGACATGCTGCAGTTGCAAGGGAAAAAACAGGTGCAAGCGTTGCGATTGTGGCAGGTTGGCAAAGAAATGCACTAACTGTAAGGCAAGGATGTGCCAATACAAGGATGAAGGTAATACGAGCAATGTAAGTTTTATAGATCCTTTCTATATATTATATATATATACATCTAATATGTATCATCTCCTTTATACACAAATATCAGTAAAACGATGTTGGCTTATAAAGCCATAGGGAGAAAGAGTTCTGGGAAGAGAGTCCTTCCATCTGATGTCAACCTCCTTTGTATGACTCTGCGATGTATCGACTTCTGTGTATCATTCCTTATTGACATACAACGCTATCTGTCACCGTCTCCCATTCATTCTGCTTCTGAAAGAAAACATAAAGTTCACTAAGCACATAAATTCAACTTGCAGGCCACGGCACAGCCACCGGCCAAGAAACAGGCCACTCCTTATGCTGCAGGCAGCAGTCGCAACACTGCACCCCCATCGGCATCGGTGTCGGAGGGGAGTGAAATGATGGACCATCAGAAGTCTCCTAATGAACAGCTAACGGAGAGACTGAATGGAGATATTCAAGCTGAAGACAGGATGCGACAGGAGTGTAAAGTAAGTAACAGTGCCTTCCCATTTGAGAGCGCCAGTGCTGTGCGCTCCGAAAAGTTGTCAATTGCACTTCCAGTGAGATTTTTATTAGCGAAATGCGGGGACAAGCCTCGCCGAAAATGCATTTGATCCACGTTTGGCCGCGCTACTGTCGCTCGACCGAGGTGCGTTCATGACTTCATGATCATCCGTTCGGTACCTTGGCCTTGTGCGCTTCCTCTGCGCAGTACGTAACACCTCCACATGTATATGTACATGTTCCGCACAGCGAACATTAGGAAACCAAACGGGCAAGTGACACGCACCAAATGGATAAATACATGTATGCTGAAGCAACTGTTGACGTTTTTATGCGTAGCGTACACGCAACGCATGCCGTTTTTTGATTTCATATTCCCTTCCCTGTAAAGATACCCCCTCCCTCAGCATCCAACCAAACAGCTGACGTGGCGACTACGAATACATCACAGGTTTATTTATTTTCAGGACATAATCAATGCCATGAGTGGGGATGAAGCGAAGGCCCTCCTTTTCCAAATGTCTCAGAACATTCCCCTGGAAGTGACGTCGTGGCTCAAACAAAATCCGATGAATGTGGAACAGTTGCAGGCGCGACCAAACTGTTTTTGCATGTGTGGAATGTGCAACATTCTCGAAAAGGAATGCATGAATTTTTGTTGTTGTTGCCAGCCATGCATAACTACAACCTCCACATTTTGGAGCCTTTGCCTCCGATGGGATACCGTGGAAATAGGGGGTATTATGAATTACGCTGAACACTTCCATGACGATGCTGAATTTTCTCCGCGCCATTATCGTAACCAGGCGTACAGGTTATTCATTTTATGGTCTTGGGGCCGCCTCGGCCGCAGAAACCGACGATGTCCGCCCGCCTGTGTTGTTGCACGTATTAGGTGGAGGTTCCCCAACACAAATGGGGAACCTTACGTGGGTTATGAAAGCGCTGACGAGACTGAAAATTAGGTATGATCGATATTGGTGTACACTGTACCTTTCATTATTCTTGGACGTTTACTGGACAGCGTCAATTTCACCTCTGGTTTCGGCGTATTGCCGACATTCAAGCCCATGGTATCCAACCTGGCAGCATCTTCACTTTTCCCGGGATTTGAACCGGCAGATATGTATAGTTCATGGAGGCACTCTGACATCAAACCTGCAAGTATAACATCCTTTCAGAATGCCAATTTCTCAGCGCCGTTTCATCTCCCAATTCCTTCAAATCAGGCGTTATTTGTAATCCACTTACAAAGTATGCTGAATAATCATTTGTTTGGTTACTGGATGCAAATGCGTGCCTTCTTTGTTTCTTCAGGGAAAGCAACAACGTGTTCATAAAACTGGCTGAGGCCTACATAAACATTGAGGAGTCACACCTGTAGCGAAAATACATATTCCGGTTCTGTACAATACCTGGTATGTAGCTGTAGGTCTTTTCAGACAACCTTTTGTATGTCACCCATTCCTTGGTGCTTCTGGAAACTTGGGCTTTGAGGGCGTTTTCACCTGATGCAGTCGTTTCCGACTCCCTGTCCAAATGGAAATTGTGGTCCAGAATAGCCAACTGATTTCTCATCGTGTACGCGTCATAGCCGAAGCTCAACCGTTTCGGGCAGTACCGCAGCAGTGTATGAGAGAAAAAATTCTCTACTTTCCAGCTTGTCCTGGCATTGACGTAAAACCCCAAGGAAGTTAGCATGTCCTGACTGGTCATCAAGTTCCTGAAACGACATGATATTTACCCTATTTCGTCTTGAGATTGTCAGTTGTGGATAGAGGGGTGGCCCTCTTTCGGACCACCAATCAATCCAGCGATATTGGTCTACCGGCAAGGTCAATGTTGAAGGGATGACGCAAAAGTTGTCTTGTCCCTCCTACGTGGTTTTCCATGAAAAGATGACATAGGACATAAGGGTAGATATTACTGAAACATCTGCCATTGGCCTTTTAGGGTGAGAAAGTTATGCATGTTCCCATCTTGTCGGAGTTTGCCGGCCAGATATTTTTTGCTTTATCTCACCTAATAAATTTATATGAAGGGGAGTCCGTCTTCATCCATAGTCTCTCTGGTTTCGTTGGTGGAATATTGGGAAAGTGGGAACAGTGGCCTGTAACCCACTCGTGCTTATTCCTTACATGGTCTAGGAGGCTGAGCAGATTTTTACGAAGGACTTCAACCTTGCCGGCACAAGCTTGGCACGACCACCAGAAATGCTTCACAATGTCTTTGGTCCAAGCCTTCAGTTCGCGGAACGATGCTTTCCCGGATACCTCTGCTATGGCCTTACGAATCCGTTTCGTTTTGTGCCAGATGTCAAGGTTGTGTTTTATATGCTTCCATTTAGGTGTATCTGAAACAAGAATGCAAGAAAATTTGAGCTGGCTGGGTTGATAAAAATTGTCGTGACGAAATGAATACTAACAGCTTGTATTTCCAGAAACTTGACTCGTCAGGCCATGTTAGTTTCGTTAGGGGATACTGATGGGCCTCTTTTACATTCTCCACTGTCATCCCCTGCATGATTCTGAATGTCTGAATGTTACAGCAATGTATGTCCTACATATTCAAGTTCCCGTGGCCAGGCACTGGGGAAGGTTCACATGAATATTTCTCACCCCCATGTTAGTTGACGGCTACCTTTTAGGAGTGAAATTATGGCTTTGCTTGCGTCCGTTGTCATGTGGGTGATCTTCATCCCTGCATTGTACAGATTGTCCAGACCTTGCTCTGTAAGAAGCCTCTCCAACTTGGTGGACTGGCGCTTGGTTTGACGGTTGTCTCCTACTTCCAAATCAATAATGGAATTAGTCGGCTGATCCATCATGAAAATGGTGGTTGCCTTGCTGGCGCAAAATCCTATCAGAAGAGAGAAACTAGCGTAAATATCTCACTTCAAAATAGCCCCTTGCAGCTGTTGCATTATTGAAAGACCCACCCGGCCCCTTCACCGTGGTCACTAGCTGAGATTTAGAAAATCTGCAACCGTAAGTGAACAGCAAACTACCGTACACGTGGATGGAGGAAGTCCCGCGATTGGATCCGCACTGGGAAACGGGTAGAAGGTTTGGAAAAATCGGTGCCGTATTTCGGAAACAAACAACGAACCAAAGACTGTGTTTGGCGGCGGTAGCAGGCAGGTTGGCAGTTGTATATTCTGTTTCACAAACTGCAATATCACATCGAGTCTTACCTGGTGTATCAAATCTGGTATCGACTATTACTTCCAGGGGGGATGTACCGTTGTCCTGTCGCAGTTTCGCCATGTGGTTGCAGAAATATTTATCGACTGCTTTGGCATAGATGCGTTGGTGCTTGAAGAAGGACCTGTAGCCGCTAATTGCTATTCCTGCAAAACGGAACATCACTTCCACGGGAGCCCAGGTGAGTCCAGCCATTATGATGCTCAGCTGAATGATAAGGTGAACGAGTGATTTGCCTCCGTAAAATGGTGTTGATAGCCACTTGTTTGGATGTCCCGCCTGAAAATTATGAAGAATATTGATGATGAAGGTGGACCTAATGTCGAAATTGATCAGTCAAGCAAATATTTTGTAGCATCCTCTATAATCTGTAGCTGAAAGAAAGTTGCACCTGTGTTCACTTACCGTGCATTTATAGGAATACTTTATTGCTGCAGGTAAACCAATTTTTTGCACTGTTGCCTCATCAACAGGACGCTGACATCCTGGGGCGCGACACATCGCACGGACAACTAGATCGGTTAGGCAGGACTCCGGGACGACGTATTTGGGACCACGAATTAGACTTTCTTCCCATTCCCTGTCGTGCTGTTTCTTGTCCCTGAAAGAGTGTAAATGAAATGTGAAATGGCTGAAAGTACAGTTCTTTTTGTTTTGTTATATTCTGTATGGAAGGTAGGGCCTGTATACATCGCAATCCAGCAATCCTGATTTCCAGCGATATCCAGGATGCCTGATGAAGCTTTGTGGGTTGAATGACTTTTTCGTATCCATTCCGCGCAGCCACGTCGCGCACCCAACATGTAAAAATTGCCAGGAAACGTCCGCAGAATGCTTCTACCCTTGCTCACCGTCCTTCCTTGAGGAAAATGCCATCATCAACCTGGTTTTCGTCCTCCTCTTCATCCTCTGGTGAGATGTCATGACAATCGTCGTCTTCACTGACGTCCTCGTAGTCGGAGTCAAACTCGTCCAATATCATCTCCTCGTCCGAGGTGAAATTGTCGTCTTTTTCCTGAAGCTACAAAGTAATATCCTCTCTTATCTATTTTTGCTAATAGTCATCAATTTACCACAGGATCGTTGCTACCAGAATCGGCGATATTGGAGTGACTGAAGTCCGCACTATTTTATAGATTTCTCCACCATCAGTTATTTACTGTGTGTGTGTGTGTGTGTGGGGGGGGGGGGTTTCAGTTACGACATGTCTTAGGGCTGTCGCAAATTCCTTATCTTAACGATAAGAACGTAAGACAAGTTTGGTGCAACCGGCCCTAGGAGTACCTTCCATAAAGGTCTTTGAATAAAAACTTACAATATTAAAGGCTGGAGGTGGATTTGAAGTATAATGTAACCCACAGAGCTAACAAAGCCTTGAGGAACATCAGAGAGCTCTGTGGAACATTCTTTCACTACATCTCTAACTGATCTGAAAGTCGCACTTTGATATTTTATGTCTGTGCCTTTAATATTTGACCTAAAAATCATACCGCAAAATGTTCTGGCTAAAAATTTGATTTCTCTCACAATGGTGTTTAGGCTTAGGCCCTTTGTCCAATGAGGAATCGGAGTAACTAATGCCCCAGATGGCGCTGATGAACAACTCATTCTTGACACTAGAGGCGCTGTATGCTCTCCTTCACGTTTTCCCAGAGTTGACAACACCCGTAGTCAGCGTCTCCTCTGAATTTTTGCCCCTAAAATGAATTAAATGCCATCCAAGTGCTGTATTCCGGGTTGCGATAACGAAGGGGGTCATGCCTTCCCCAAGTGTCCCCGGAGGAAGCGATTATGGTGCAAGATGGTCCGAAAATGCGAGGATTGCCGACCCTCGAAAGGTACGGTCGTTTGTTACGACCACTTCGATCCGTCGGATTATGTTGATGAAACATGGGCAGGTAGCCTACGTATTTATATAGTTCGGCTAACGCATGAATGAGCTGCATGTGGACTATAAAATCAGTTGGTCTTAGCACACTTCCAAAGGCCTGGGTGCAAGTAGGCCTAGGCCCTAAGGCCCCTTAAAAAGGCCAGCCTGCTAGGCCGCCTAGCTAGCCTAGCTGGACTGGATGATCATCTATGGTCATGGATGGCATGGTTTTACTGTATCGGTACTGATTACGCCTTGGCCTACACACCAATGCACCAGCTTTCCAGGCCAATGAGGCTGCATGTACAGTATGTACAATGTCAGTAGAGTACTTTTAGGCTAATTAGGCACAGGCCTAGCTAGGGCTACCGGTATCGTAGGTAGGCCTAGCCTAGGCCTAGATAAATTGTGTGTGTTTCTGGTCATTGGCGATTTCCAAAAATCGAGGGAGGGTCAGAGTCAGACGGTCAATGAACCCCAGTTATATCTCTGTTTTCAGGTAGGCCTACTATTCCTCTCCAGAAGAAATTAAAGAAAGATGCAGCGCCTCATATATTTCCCTGGAATAGAAAAGAAGAAACTCCCAGTATTTTGGCCAGTAATCTGAGAGCAGAACACCGTCAGCATTCATGCATGCAGTCATGTCAGAAGCAGGAAGAAGATGAACCAAACATTGATGATGTAGCTGCTAATGTATCTTGTCCGGCATTTGGAAAGGAGCCCGAGTCAGGTTAATAAAGTTTAATTGCTTTAAATGGCAATGGTCTCTGCTGATAGAGTGACAGTTGACACTCAGTTTTTGTTATCTGCGAATGATGATTACTGCAGGTATTCTTGCAGAAGGTAGGCCTACACTAAATTGCATGGACAGTTTTGGTTTTTACCTGCCACTGGGTAGCTTCATGGTTCTGTTAAATCTCCGTATCTATTTAAAGCATGGACAATGCAAATTATCTACACGTACTTCACTCTATGAGTTTCTTATTTATTTCAGAAATAGTAAAGGTTGCTGGGAAAGAAACGCAGACAAGTTACTCTGTTGACCCATCAGGTTTGACACGGCAGACAGACACGCAGACACTTCCCTGGTTCTGTATTGAAAGGTTTTATTCCGATGATGAGGCGAAACATTTCTACACGGGAATGGAAAACTACGAGAAATTCACTTTACTCCTCAATGTTCTTGGCCCTGCTGCCTATGAATTGAATTATTATTATGGCTTCAGGCCGACATTGTCAATTGCAAATCAACTGTTCCTTACGCTTATAAGCGTAAGGAACATAAGCGTACAATTAATATATTAAGCTTCGGCAGAACAAAGTTGATTTGAACTTAGCAGGTAAGTTTGTGAGAAAACTGTTTCCAACATATACATCACGAGGATAAACTTCGTCGCATGTGATCTTTCTGAACTCGACATCTGGCCGTCCAAGGATCTTGTACGGTACTTCAATGCCCAAGGACTTCGAGGCCAAATTTCCAACAACTCGTGTTATTCTAGATCGCGTTGAGACCCCTATTCAGAAGCCGAAACAACCTATTGCCCAACAGGCCACGTTTTCAACGTACAAGAATCGTAACACTACTAAATCAGTGGCAGGATCGACACCTGGAGGTTTGGTTTCTTATGTGTCAGATTCTTATGGTGGTGCCACTAGTGACAGGCAAATCATTGAAAGTACACTCCTTTCGCAGTGTCTTCTCACTCATACCTATCGTTCATAGACACTGCTTACAATAGCCAGATTCCCGCCGATTTACCACTAGAGGGCGTTTGCGTAACTAACGAAATACCTGAAACATTTTCTGATTGGTTCACTGTCAGCGTCCTTGACAACCGCGGCAGACTGGTCACTCGTCGTAAAGCATTTTATATGGGACTATTGCATTATGACGCAGCACGACTAGTCTACAACAACAGCAATGGCTGCCCCCCGCCGTGTCCAGCATGCAGTGTCACTTTGCACTTTTCAGTGTTTAGCTCGTGCCTTTTTTGTTTTGAAACATCGCTAAAGAAGTGGATAACGGCGCTCTATACGAGATTATTCTGTTTGTATACTGATTGATCTTGTAAACAGGCCGAAGCACGGAGCAACGCCAACGCTGTTTGGCCGCTGACTAGTGCTGCCATCATGCGGTAAATCGGCGGGAATCTGGCTATTGTAAGCAGTGTCTATGAACGATAGGTATGAGTGAGAAGACACTGCGAAAGGAGTGTAATTGAAAGAGGACAGATCCTACAACTTTGTGATCCAGGAGACAGTGTGATAGCCGATAAAGGTTTCAATTTTCAGGATCTATTTGTTGCCAACAACCTTTTTCCGAAAGACGAATCGTCTTTCCAATTCTGTTGTCATCAAATATAGGGCTATTGCAAGAAAGATCGTTCACATCGAACGTATAATTGGATTAGCTAAGGCTTTTAAAATCTTAGTGGAGCCTATGAACAACACGGAATCCTCATTGGCAACGAAGATAACTCAGATATGTTTCTTCCTGTGTAATTTCCGACCGTGTATTGTTGGTAAAGAAGCGTAATGGAGAAATGGGTATTGAATGGCGCCTCTCACGTCAATGCAGATAGTTCTGATATTGTATGTGAATAGATAGGTTGCTCAGCGGCCTGACTCCAACTCCGACTTCAACACAAGAATGAATTGCAGACCGCTATGGACATCCTTTTTAAGAACAATGTGATAGAAGGGTTACGGCCAACCTGTCCGACAAGGTGACAGGAAAGCGGCCAGACGTTGCAACCCACGGTGCGAAGCCTATTCTCACTGAGGCAGAGGAGAAGGAACTGTGCACTTACGTAATTCAGATGTCAATGAAATGGTCCATGGACCATGTGCTCACCTGGGTGAACGTACCAAAAAAAAACAAATGACAAATGTTAAATCGAAATGTTCCAAGGTCATGTATCCTCGTTAGATGCACCTGATAAAAATTTGGAGACAATCCAGTTACAGTTCAGGAGTTGTTGGACTTTGAGCTTTGGTTTTGGCCACCTGGTGGCCAAGCGGAGAATTGAATCGGAATGAAGAGTGGTGTCATACGTCGTCTGACATAGGGGTGTATATGTACCAAGTTTCAAGTCAATAGCCCAAGCAGTTACGAAACGTGCCACCAAATGACTAAATTTTGAACTTTGACCTCTGTGACCTTGAAAAGTCGGTCAAATCAAAAACCTCTTACTTATGCCATGCATCCTCATTAGAAGCACCAATGATAAAAATTTGGAGAGGATCCACTCAGTAGTTCATGAGTTATTGCACTTTTTGTGTTTTTGGTTTCCGCCACCTGGTGGCCAAGCTAAGAGTCGAATCGGACCGAAACTTGGCGTCATAGGTCATCTGACCTAGGGGTATATATGTACCAAGTTTCAGATCAATAGCTCCAGCGGTTACGAAACGTGCCCTGCTAACGGAACACGACGGACGACGACGACGACGACGACGGACGCAGACCCACGACAAGAGCTCACCCCAGGTGAGCTAAAAATCGGTTACGGAATGACAAAAGATGATCTTCTAGATGCAGTCAAGAAAATCTTAGATCAAGATGGGAGGCCAAATCCTTTCACAAACAATCGACCTGGAAATGAAAGACTGGTACTACATGTTTCTGAAAGGAAACCCCAGGATCTGTTTACACCAAGCTGAGAATCTTGGCCGAGAGCGTGCAGTTATAACAGCAGAAAAAATATAAAAGACTGGTTTCAAGGTCTTGAACAGTACCAAAAAGAAGATGCTTTGGACATTTTAAATGATCCTACTAGAATGTTCAATTGTGACGAATCGGGGTTTCCCATATGTGTAAAATCAGGACGGGTCCTGGCAGATATTGGAAGCAAAAATGTCTATGCCCTATGAAACTCTGACAGGACAAAAAATAACTTGTCATGCCTGTTTCAGTCCAAATGGTTTCTATGTTGAGCCCATGCTTTTCTTCCCGGGGGTACGCTTCAACTATAATCCTTTGGAAGGTGCTGAAGAATTCTGCCTGTGCCGGTCCAAAAATGGCTGGATGGATTCTAGCGTCTTTTATGAGTGGTTGGCAAACTACTTTCATTCAAGTTTGGAAAGCAGAGGGATCAAATTTCCGGTGCTGCTGTTACTGGATGGTCATTCAGCACATGTCAGTTTAGAGTCTGCCGATTTTTGTGCCGAAAACAAAATCATACTCTACATACCCCCCCCCCATGCAANCCCCCCCCCCCCCCCATGCAAGCCATATTATCCAACCACTCGACATCTCACTATTTGGCTCATTGAAATCAAACTGGCGGGAAGAATGCCGAAAATGGCAGATGGAGGACGAACATGTTGACCAATTCCTGACCAAGTCCACCTTTGCAGCTGTGTTTACGCGGGCCTATGTCAAGAGTTCCACACCTGAGATTGCCAAGTCTGGCTTTAGAGCTGTGGGGTTATTTCCATTTGACATTGACGCAATAGACTTCTCAAAAACGTTGCCTTCAAAGGTATATTATATACCACCTGTGTCCAGTGACAATCCTACCCCTGCTGCAGAAGCATCTGTCAGTGTCACTCTGTCCAGCCCAACCACCCTTGCCAACTCTCCCACTTCATGCCTAACCCCCTCTGCTCCTAGTCCTTCACCCAGTTGCTCTCAGCCAGCGGTCATTTCAGTCGACCCCCAAGCCATCGAGCCACTGAAATGGGGAACCCACATGACTGCAGATGGCGCAGCAAGTATAAGACCCGAATGACGTACGTCACTTTTCTCGCTGTTGACGTCGCGCCGTCAAAGCATGTGTACATTTTTCTACACAATTTTCAGTGGAAATTTTCCCCAAAGACGTTGTCAATATTGGCATCCTGTGGCATTTCTGACGAAACAGAGCAATGATATATATGGACAACTTTGAACATGAAATAGGGCAGTGTAATTCAATCAAAATTGAACCAAACAGAGTGGTTTATTTTGGGGCAAGAAGTAAATGGAAATACTGTTATAAAAAGGACTTCCGGGTATTACACTGACAACGCCACGTCGTAGCGTAGTTCGGCGGGTTCCTCATTAGTCTCACCCCTTGTAGCCTTTGAAAGTGTTCTCTCAGGTGACGAAATCCATCTCTTCCAGAAAAGGCACGATGAAGGATATGACTTGAAGACAGACGGGAAGTAAAATATCTGAAAAACGCTTTTAGGTCTAATGAATCTTTTAGGTCTAAAAGATTCATTGATGTTGTTGTCAAGAAGAAATTTGTCCAAAGCACAACATGATAATTGACAGTCACAATCATACGTTAATTGTTAATCAAAACTTCCTGCAAGATGATTTCTCTAATGGGCCTATTTCAAGTTCTCTAATGGGCCTATTTCAAGTATCACGTGCCAATAAGCTTTTCACGGATAGCAGCGCGCAAGGAATTATGGGAATGAATTCCGTAATACGCATGTGTGAGATGTGCATTGTGGGAACGAAAAGGCACAAACAAAGCCACATGCGAACTGACACAAGTGCAGCTGACGTTGGGCCGCCGCGATTGACTCAGTGTAGTAAATCCTTCATAAATCATCACTAGGCGCTTGCACTGGGCGGAATACTACAGTAAACTCAAGTTTAAACCACCGGTTCATTTGCCGAATTTATGAATCAGATCATGCAGAATTTTCGGTGATGATTTACAATGGACACAACTTCTTTGTCGCCATCGTCAGGTTGTCGTCATTGAATACAAAAAGCTCTTCCGCACTGTAAAAACTGGAATAGTCCCCGCGGGTAAATTTTACCAATGGGTAATATTTGCTCAAAAGCGCCGGTCAATATTACCTATCCGTGGGTATTCTCAGGCGCCTTCCTTATTATTGCAGGTAATGTTTACCTGGAACCGTGGGTAAAACTGGGGACAAGCTTACTACCTATATTCCCGTAGGTAAATTGGTAGTAAGCTTGTCCCAAGTTTTACCCACGGTTCCAGGAAAACATTACCCCCTATAGTAAGGAAGGTGCCTGAGAATACCCACGAATAGGTAATACTGACCTGCGCTTTTGAGCAAATATTACCCTTTTCTGTGGTAAAATCGAAATTGCCTATGGCATTGGTAAAATTTACCCGCGGGGACTATTCCATTTTTTACAGTGATTCTCATAGTTCTGGGAGGCTCTGCGATAGGACTGGAGGCCACGAGGCCAATCAAATCCTCACGCTTAATTACCACACCGACTACAACCAAGGACTTGTCATTGCCCACCACAGAAAACGAATAAACGGAATTTTCATTTCTTATCGGTTTTACAGAATTTCAAAGAGACTACATGTACAATGTTCTCGAATAGAGGTCATCAGCAAGGTTTACGGAAACCATATGAGGGGGCTTTACATACCCGGGTCTGGTGATGTTATTCTTGGTATTGATTTATTTGAGACAGGGAAATATGTAGAAATCTACCACCTGAGAAAATCGGTTTTCTTTACCAAAAAAGAGGTGAAGTTTGAGAAGCACTTACATTCTTTGGACGTCTTTTCTCATTCCGGATTTGATAATATCAACAATAGAATGCTGATATCTTCCCCATCAGGTCCGGATCCTTCACGTGGTCGAAAGATTACTGCGTTCCTGTTAGATTGCAAGAAACTGCATTTGAATCTAACAAGTTCAATTAACCTGGGAACATTCGATACACATGGTGTTGTTCTGCAAATAAAGACGGGGAGTTTGTTCTTCACGGTCTACACGCAGAGGTTTGCACATATCTACAAAACTGTCCCGGACATTACTTAAGTTGATCCATCCAAGCGTAAAGGCCTGAACACACTCTCGCGTTTCCACGCAGCGTTAGCGGCCGAAAATGCTTTGTTAAAAGGCAGCCGACCGAGAATATAACAAAGAATTTGTCGGGCGGTGATGAAACCGCGGCGGGAAAACGCGACAGTGGGTTCAGGCCTTAACAAACAAATTCTGTGGGTACCGCACCAAAGCTGCGTTTACTGGACATCCGGAATGCGGAATGCGGAAGCCGTATACTGTATAATATGCCTTAAGCAAGGTTCATTGGCGCACGGATCCGGTCCGTTTTCAGTCCGTTTGCCCCGAGTTTTCCGGAGACGACAACGCTGAAGTCCATTTGATAGATTTTTTACGGACATGAACCGGACCAATTCCGTCTGCCAATGAACCTTGCTTTATCCGGCCACCACGGCCAACCTGCGAACCACGCAAATTATTGACTATACACGATACAGGCCAAGTTATGAAAGGCCCACTCAGGCTTACATGTTCAATGGAAATCGTCTTACGCCTGGTGAGCATCGTAATGGATATCCCGCGGTGAGGGTGAAGCCGGTGACAGACTAGCGCGACGCCGCGCGGAGCTGAGCGTTTTCTTTTGTGTTTTCAGGCACCACTGAGCACCATGTGCTGTGGAGCGCAAAAACACAAAAGAAAACGCGTCGCTCCGCGTCGCGTACGCACTAGTCTGTCACCGCCTTCAGTTTCACTTTTCTCAAAATGAATTGACCAGTACGATTTGTAAATGATGTCTATTAAACCTAGGCCTACTGTGGAATAAAACTGCGGTCTGCTGTTGAAAAGAAACTCACAAGTGACGTGTAACCCTAACTAGGCATTTCATAACTTGGCCTGGATCGTGTATAGTCAATAATTCCCGTGGTTCGCAGGTTGGCCGCGGTGGCCGGGTAAGTCATATTATACAGTATGTTTCATTTTCGCATACAACATATCGCATCCGCATCCCGTATACCGCGTTACGGATGTCTTGTAAATGCAGCTTTATACCCGCAGTTACCATGGTTACATACTGCTGAAAAACCTTCTGGCGATAATTTCATTCCCTGTGATTAGGTTGTTCCTGTGTATTTGCACCTTCAGAAGGCTACACGCCACACTAGAGTATCCATCTGAAGTGTGTCAATAGGCAGAGCTGTCGTATGTATGAGGATAAATAGACAATAGAGAGTTTTCGCAAAGCCTCCGAAGCGCCAACGCGAGCGCCAAACCCATTGCTCGATGCCATGAAGGGAGCAGCAAACAATAAGTAGGCGTTCGCGTCGACGTTTCGGGGGCTTTTGCGAAAACTCTCTATTGAGAGAGCTTTCGCACCCGCACGTTTAGGCGACCGACCACATTTAGGTCATCAAATTTTGCGGTTTATTGACGTACACAAAAGGTTAGAGAAAACATTAGAGAGGTTTCGCCAAGCCCCTAAACGCCAACGCGAACGTCTGTCCGTTTGTTCGGTGGTCTCTTCGTGACATCAAACAATGGGATTGGCGTTCGCGTTGACGTTTCGGGGTCTTTGCGAAAATCCTATTATCTGTAGCTAGTTCACAATACGTTAGAGAGAAACGGTTTGTGAAAACCAACATATTTTTATCAAAAGCCTCATTCCAACAGTTGCTCGCTATTCTTTGTTATCATTTTTAGAAAGATTCCCTTATAAAATGATATCACGTGTAACATTTTGGGTTCACAAGAGTGACCATTATTATCATCCTTGATTTTCTTTCACGGTTTATGTTCTCAGCCATGGTATAGTCCGACACAACCTTCGCGCGACCCAGTGGAATGCGGAAGTAGGCTTACCACAAACCACACGCTCACCACAAATCTTATTCAATAAATGACTCTTGAATAACCGATTGGACAGCGTGACCAAATTATACTCTACTCTACTTTCACACGCACAGTTAGGTAGCCGCAAGCTGTTGTCAGATTTCGTATTTCCGCATTCCTTTGGGTCGCGCGAAGGTTGTGTCGGACTATACAACCTTCCGAGCTGAAATTTGGAGGGGATGATTTTTGTATTATAAACCTGTGTCTGCGTGGTATTTGGCAAATATTGTGGCCTATTTTTATAGATATTAGAAATTTGAGACCTTGCAAAAGGCTATTTTTGGGATTTTCCACTCTAACTTGTGAAGGAGAAATTTCATTCCCTTGATACGTAAATATAACAATATACAATTAATAACAAAGGTTCTTTTCATTGATCACGCCGAAATGACAAGTATTTGTCATCATTTGGGAGAAAAAGTTTGGATAGCCACGAGGCTACGGCAGCTGGTGTGGCAGAGGTATTACGATAGATGCCTGCGTGGATGGAGATTGTCTAACCTCTCACCATGCTCACGCTCCATAATACATGTGCAGCCAGGAGGAAATTATATAGATTACGGTAGTCTCCTCCTGGTGCTGCTTATTTTTAGCAACAGTTCATAACGGGTTACTCAGTTGATTTTAACCTAAGTTTTACTGTTTTACTGTCTGATACATCATGTTTTCAATCTATTGTGGTATTTCTGTGTTTCTGTGACAATGGAGAAGGTGTGCAAAGTGGGTGCATATTTGCGCGCAGGTTTATAAGGTCTATCGCGGTGATGAGGCCGTTGTTGACGATACTGCCGACAATGGCCGATGCAGTGCTAGCATATCGAGGCAAGAAAGTACTTTTTCGCTCTCATTGTTATGATATGACAGTCACATACATGTACATGTATGGTTGGATGTGTAGATGACGGCGGATTACTAAGGATTGGTATTCTGTATTGCTTTATTTCATCCAGCATCTACTGGGTGAGGAGAACGATGTTTGACGCCCACCAAGCCATCTGGTGGTGGGCAGCTAGACTAACAGTAGCCTATACCAGGCAGGTAGTGATCATGGCCTGACCAGACCAGCTGACCTGGAATGGAATGCACAGCATGTAAACAAACAATGCTGGTTGCTGAGGATGTATAGAATGTAGAAAATGGACATCCATTTATGAAAACTGTGACTGATGTAAAAGAGGCCATCATGCTGTAATGGCGATGAAGATCAAATACAAGTAGGCCTATTGTTGTAATCCGTTTCTTGTCCCTTTCTTCTTTGTGAAATGACAGCACATACCCAATATAGTAACTTAGTAGGCCTAATTACTGCAACGACTGACGGTTTCACCGCTTCATGAAAAAATCTCCCCTGCCTGTCACAACCTCTAGTGAACCATGTAGCCGAAAGGCTTGTATATGTTTGTATTTGGATCATCTTTTTTTAGTTTTGGGTTGGGAATCAAATACATGTGAAGAGGGATGTTTCCATTGATTCCAGTGGGATCAGTATAGGCCTTTCGTTTGCTGAATATTCACTACTTATGTCAACATTTTGTGAGCAGTTGTAAGGTGTACACCGACACTAAACGAAGGCCCATTCACCAGCAGGGTGCGACCACGGCAAGTACCGTTTATATTCGATAGCCCGGTTCATGATCATGGACAAAGTCGATGCAGGGCGTCCGAAAAGCGTTGCAAATCACTCCGTCGATTTAGACTTGCAGGAATTAGATTTGGACAACTAAACCGCCTTAAAACTCTACACAACTCATCTAGTCCGCTAAACGTCCATCGATAGGCTACTAGGGTATATTGATGCTAACTATGGTACTGTGATATGCCATAAAAAATACATTCACTAGGNGGGGGGGGGGGGGGGGGGTCCAGGGGATCTAGGGTCGCCGAGGGTGGAGCCGAAAATCTGCACACCGAAGACGCCATTTCCCAGCATTTCAGCCTTGAACATGTCTTGACTGAGTGAACCTGGTCGCACTGGCCACACCCAACAACAGATACCTGATGGGCTTACTTATGACAGAACTATAGCGTGTACTACAACTATCAGAGCATAGGTCCGAAGTTTCGTGAACCCGCTAGACCCTTCACCAACTTGCCCCTCTCCCTGTCATTTATGCTCGCTTGAAGTGTTACGGGTAAAAACCAACTGATCTTCATGAAACCACCAACAAAAGTAGTCAATTTTTATCGCAGCATGTTAGCTAATGGTGTTCTTAACGGGACACCCTAATCTGAGAGCCAAGAGCCAAAGAGCCAAGTGCCAAGAGCCAAAGAGCCAAGAGCCAAGTGCCAAGAGCCAAGTGCCAAGAGCCAAGAGCCAAAATTTAAAAAAATTAAAATTTAAAAAAAATAAGGTTGGGTAAAAACTTTTTTAGCTTCTGGGCGTATTTACCGGTATATAGCTTCTTGGGCAAAAGTCTTTCTGGCAGGGGGAGGCAGAATAGCCTACCCTTTTTGCAAAATCGCGGGTGATCACTCGGGAGTACTCGGCAATGTTCGGAATCACTCGGGAATCTTCGGCAATCTTCTGTTTTTCTCGAATATCTCCGTTATTTAATAACATATTCCAATGAAACCAAGACGACCTTGATCCTCGACCGCTCACATTCCTCGCTGACCACTCGGACACACAAATGAAATGGTCCATGGACCATGTGCTCACTGGGTTGGACATAATAGTCTAATGACAGAGGGAGGTACATATCAGTTATGAGCAATCTGGGTCAAGTCATTCCCAGAAAAGACTTTGATGATTTTTGGGTTATGCCACCTGGCGGCCATATTAGATGTCCGATCGGGCTGCAACTTCACATGTACATAAAGGTCATCTGCAGGGGACCACATAGCACATTGGAGCGCTTTGGGTCAAGTCGTTCCTGAGTTACAGCACTTTGATGATTTTCGAGTTACGCCACCTGGCGGCCATATTGGATGTCCGATCGGGCCGAAACTTCACATGGACATAAAGGTCATCTGCAGGGGGCCACATAGCACATTGGAGCGCTTTGGGTTAAGGCATTCCCGAGTTACAGCACTTTGATGATTTCCGGCTTACGCCACCTGGCGGCCATATTGGATGTCCGATCGGGCCGAAACTTCACATGGACATAAAGGTCATCTGCAGGGGGCCACATAGCA
>NMRB01001141.1:66009-81014 GCA_002633025.1 Notospermus geniculatus | reverse complement strand
TTTTTGTCAAAAAACCTATATTTTCTCCACAAAAAGTAAGTTTTATGAGCAAAAAACTAGGTTTTAGTGCAAAAATATAGGTTTTTTGAATAACTGGACAATCCGCTTGCCATACCATTATTTTTTTTAAATTTTAATTTTTGTAAATTTTGGCTCTTGGCTCTTGGCACTTGGCTCTTGGCTCTTTGGCTCTTGGCCCTTGGCACTTGGCTCTTTGGCTCTTGGCTCTTGGCACTTGGCTCTTGGCTCTTGGCTCTCAGATTAGGGTGTCCCGTTTTGAACCCAGAAGATTCTTGCTCGTGGACAAGCTTTTGTCGCTGTGCCAGGTGCAGGCCTGCATGAGAAAGTGACCATCACGTTCTTGGTCCCTTTTTTCCTGGTCTTTCTGACCACTTGGCTGGTGCAGCCTTAACAGAGGTTTCTATTTACCTACTGGTTGTGCCATTACTATGTGTGCCATGTATATAATTTTTATGTCTTTTAACTGTTTTACCCATTGCTTTTGTTGATTGTTTTATTGATTGTACACGCATAGTATAAAGTTCAAATAAATAAATAAAAACCGTCTTTATTGCACTCACACTGTTCTCAGCTCATTATCTGCTGGACACAAGAAAATGACCCACACAAACCATGACATCAAAAATTCAAATGGTCACTTATTACAGGCGTAATTTTTGCCGGCGGAAAAATCAAGGACAAAAATAATGGCTCACTATGGTGACCACGTGACCCAATAGATCATCTCTTGTCTATTTTTGCTGTAACTAAATTCCTTTGCAATGTATCTTTATCGACAAGTAAATGGACAAGACATTATTGTTTTTGACCATACCCCACCCCATTATCTTCAACTTAGGACTTAGTCATTTGTTTCCGATTTCAGGACTGGGACAGGTAAAGTGGGAGTTTAGAGTACGTTAGGGTACCGTCTTTCTATCTGAATCCGACATGAACGTAAAGCAAAGCGCACATTTATTTGCGACAAAACTCAATGCACTAGGGGTGTCCGTTAAAGTCGACTGACCTGGCTGAATGACGAGTCGACAGCGTTGGGTCAGTCGACTTCTCAAACACCCCTAACGCATTCAGTTTTGCCGCAAATGTGCGCTAGGCTTAAGAAGCACACGTCGTATGGAGTCGGACATAAGTGAGTCGCAAATTAGGCCTATAAAAAGTACATGTAATGTAAATTTCCACTAAAAAAGGAGTCCATAATAATTCATTTCATCGAATTGTGTCATTCAATAGATGCTACATGTATAAAAGCTGACTGGGGATCCAATCGATTTATTGGAAATCAATAGAAATAAAGCAAACTCTTTGTGAATCTCGAGTTGAAACACAACGTATCAA
Organism: Notospermus geniculatus; assembly: GCA_002633025.1. NCBI lineage: Eukaryota > Metazoa > Nemertea > Pilidiophora > Heteronemertea > Lineidae > Notospermus > Notospermus geniculatus. The sequence continues at coordinate 79,658 of NMRB01001141.1, read as the reverse complement.
GGATATGTATACCACAAAATGTGCACGTCGCGAAGAGAATGAAATCGAAATAAACTGTTTGTAGATGACTTCAAAGATGGAATCAAACGAAATCGTGACTGTTCTGTTGTTCCGTTGCTACGTACGTTCTTCTAATTTTGCTCACGAGATTAAATAAGAGTGAAATGGAGATTCTTCAGCCAAAAGGTCGCAATAACGGCTTGTTGTACTTGACTCGATGACTCGAAGACCGCCAAAATTATCCAATGAAATTCAGTTGGTCACTTCTAAAAAGTGCAATGGATTGACGGGGGAAGCGGACACACGTAATGTCGCCAGTCACCGATGCTAAGAATCAGGGCCCGTTTGCATAAAAGCATACTTGGCCTAGGTATCACTAAGTTTCCTACTGAACTCCATATATGTCTATACATGTATCTTGCCTTCCGATGATTTTGAGCCTACATGCATCCAAAAACATGGAACAAGACTGGGTTTCATGCACAACCACAACCATGCATTCCACGTGCCAATGACGTCACGGCCATTGGGTTATAAAGTGTAGGCCTACTAAAAACGGGAATAGGAATGCGATTCATCGATGATGATAAAAATATGCCAGAGGTGGCTTATTTCACCCCTCTAATGAAATGGTCCATGGACCATGTGCTCACCCGTTTGAACATAATAGTGTAATGACAGAGAGAGGTGCATGTCAGTTATGAGCAATCTGGGTCAAGTCATTCCCAAGTTGCAGGACTTCAATGATTTTGGGGTTATTCCACCTGGCGGCCATATTGGATGTCCGAGCGGGCCAAAACTTTACATGAACATAAAGGTCATCTAGAGGGAACCACATAGCACATTTGAGCGCTCTGGGTCAAGTCGTTCCTGAGTTATAGCACATTTGATGATTTTCGGGTTACGCCACCTAGCGGCCATATTGGAAGTTTAATCAGGCCGAAATTTGACGTGCTTGTAAAGGTCATCAAGAGGAAGGTAAATATCAAGTTTGAGCACTCTGGGTAAAGCCGTTCCTGAGTTTTAGCACTTTGATAATTTTCAGGTTACGCCACCTGGCGGCCATATTGGATGTCCGACCGGGCCGAAACTCGGTATTGTTGAAGGTACCACTCTAATACACGTTTATGCAAGATATGAAGACTCTGGGTGAAATAATTAAGAACTGTGGCAGGTTCGTTACTTTTGTCGAACTTTGACCTCTGTGACCTTGAAAAGTGCGTCAAATCAAAACCCCGTTACATATGTTATGTATTCTAATTAGATACACCTATGATAAAAATTTGGAGATGATCCAGTCATTAGTTCAGGAGTTATTGCACTTTTTGTGTTTTTGGTTTTGGCCACCTGGAGGCCAAGCCAAGAATCGAATCGGTGTCGTAGGTCATGTGACCTAGGGGTATATAATGTCCCAAGTTTCAGATCAATAGCTCCAGCGGTTACGAAACGTGCCCTGCTAACGGACGACGACGACGACGGACGCTGACCGACGACTAAAACTCACGGGTGATCTAAAAATGTTGCATAGTAACCCAGTGTTCTGAAATGCGGAACTTGAATTAAAATAAGGCATTCGCCAATTAATATACAGGAAATTTAATTGGCCTTCTCCGCGCCGTCGAGTCATCGCGCCATCGAGTCGTCGAGTCAAGTACAACAAACCAAATTATCCAATGAAATTCAGCTGGTTACTTCTAAAAAGTGGAATGGATCGACAGTGGAAGCGGACCGACGTAATTTCGCAAGTCACCGTTGCTAAGAATCAGAGTGAGGGAACTGAGCAAGGGGCTGTGTTGTGTGTTGGCTGTGTTTTGGGGGTCGCTGGGCTCTTTCCCTGGCTTCAGCGGAAACGTTGATGTCCCTGAAGCCAGGGAAACAGTTATTAGTCTAGGTCATTATTGCTTTTGTGGGTAAAACCAGGTAGTCTGAAACGTCCGGAAATGAAAATCAAGGAGGTGGCTGTGGCGGCCATATTGAATGAGCGGTGGCGCCCCCAATCGAAAGGAACCTTCCTCCAGTTAGCAATGTCGCTAGCCCAGAGGTACGGCGTCCCTTGTTTTCGGTTTGCTCCACTTGCTCAGTAAGGTGAAACCGTCAGACCTCTGAGAGACGTCTACAAATGTAAGCTACACTGAAGGCCTATATTCATACTCGTGGCAAATTCCCAGCGAGGATTCCCGAATTGAACAGCTGCAAAAGTTCTTCAGCACCCTTGCCGTCCGAGCCCGCGTCCATGAAGTTCGCAAAAAGACGTAAAATTTTGCCACTACACTCCGTTCGCACACAGTTTGAACCTCAAGTGAAGCGGCATAACGCCACCTCATACATCAAATGAAGCAGTTTGAGAGTGCGGGTAACGCAGTTGGTAGTGGTTTGAAACTGCGGGAGATGTTTACATAGTCCAAGGCAGCGAAGGTATACCTCCATGTAAGTTAGTCCTATATAGATATCAAGAAGTACATGTACGAAACAATGATTCAGAAATGCTTTTTGAAAACACGTCTTTTTTGGACGGGAGTTTTCGTAACGGCCCGGTTAGTGCTACGACAACGTTTAGCGAGGATTCGTTTTTAGCCCGCTTGACGGATCATTTTCATATTGCATATGTGTGTATATGGCCCCAAGATCCAGAGTGAGGGAACTGAGCAAGGGGCTGTGTTGTGTGTTGGCTGTGTTTTGGGGGTCGCTGGGCTGTTTCCCTGGCTTCAGCGGAAACGTTGATGTCCCTGAAGCCAGGGAAACAGTTATTAGTCTAGGTCATTATTGCTTTTGTGGGTAAAACCAGNATACAAAAGATGATAAAAGAATAAGAAAAGACAAAAAAGAAAAAAGCAACGGACGGGATTCGAACCCGGGGCCCTGGTGGATTGCGAAGCAACGATCATTTTCACGATGACAGACCACTCTGAAACAGACCCGAGCCTGACGTTATGACGTCGTTCGGACTCTGATATATTTGGCTGACATGTTGATGACGTCACTGACGCAACAATGCCGTCATGCTGTGCCAGTGCCGTACATCCAAGCATGACAAGATGACGTCATTGACGCAAGATGTCAGCCAAATGTTCCAGAGATTTCATTCATCAAAATTCAAGTCTCGAATGAAATCTCGCGGGACCAGATTGGATGACAGACGTGCTACGCCACCAAGACGTGCAACAGCAGTGACCATGGTGACGTGCGCTACACTTCAACGGCAACGCGCGGTAGCGTTGCTATGATGCGACGCACACTGGCGCTGCTGTCATGTGGTTTGAGTAAATCTGTGACGTCATTGTGACGTCATCAAATCATAAGTTTAAATTAAATCTAAATTTACAAACAAACTGCTGAGCGAAGTGACCAATTGCGCCATCGATACATCATTTCCAGTCCTCCTTAACTTTCATGCGAAGTTTGAGCGCTTAACAACGCCGTATTGTGTGTTTTTGGCACGCTGTTTGCCAGAAGCCGAATTTCTTACATGAGGAGAAATTCAGAGTCGGACCGCCTGTGACGTCAGCAGCTTCGCTATCTGGCCGCTGCGCGGCGTTCCGGGTCCTTTGCGTCAAGTATCATACTAAGTTCCCTACTGAACTCCATACTATATCAGTCAGGCCTATGGTTGCATAAAACACTACAATCTCCAGTAGGCCTGTACGCAACACTTCAAAACAACCGAACTGTGTGGCGGCTTAAGCCGGTGACAGACTAGCGCGACGCGGCGCCGAGCTGCGCGTTTTCTTTTGTGTTTTCAGGGACCATGTGCAGTGGAGTGCAAAAACACAAAAGAAAACGCGTCGCTCCGCGTCGCGTGCGCACTAGTCTGTCACCGCCTTTACTGTAATTTGCGCAAAATCAAAATGCGCAACAGAATTGACCTCGATCCAGGCTTTCTTGCGCGTCCGATAGCATTGTGCGGGTAGCCTGGCCTCGAGTTTTCGGATTCCCAGAAGGGCGCACTCTGATGTGAGGATCGATATTAACTCCCCCAGTGAACCGCGAAGCGACTCACTAAGCGAGTACCGTTATAATGGTTAGGCCTACGTCAGTACTTGTGTGTGTGAATGAATGAACAATACGAAAAACCCCATACAAAAACAAAAGCAGATAGGAAGGACTGTGGTCCCAACAAGGGGGATTGGGGGTTCCCCGAGAGTGCGTTTGAGTTCACTCACTGATATTTACATAATATTCCATAAGTTTGAACCATAACTAATGCCCGCTGTATACGATCCAATTTTTCATACCGGTAGATGTCGTCCTGGATAACCCTAAAGTTCACCCACGACCAACCTGGGTAACCCTAAAAGTTACCCAGGACGATCCTGGGTAATCTTTAGGGCACTAAAGTTTACCCAGTTTGAAATTCGCGCACTTTTTCACCTGCGGTCGAGGATCTTGAAAACGGCACTTCAGTCATGTCAGTCATATGTCACCGCACGAAATCCATTAAATCGGCAAAAAAATGGCAGCTGATAACGTCACTCGTGTTGCTGCGGAGGATTTGCAGATGTATTTGAATTCGATCGCATCTTATAGGGACGGTCAGTTCACATCTAAAGGTCGAGAAATCAAAAAGAAAATGGTTAAGGTCGTGAAAGGAAAATACGAACTGCGTGACGGTGTAAAACGTGACCCCAAACTGCAGTGGCTAGTTCGGGATGAACTTGTATGTACTGGCGCGGGAAATTGCCAGCGGCGCTTCGGAGGCATGGGCACCTGTAGGCTATCGCCGGTGAGTAGGTACAAGAAATGTACAAGGCGTCCGTTATACATGTTATAGATAGCCCGGATAGAGAGCTAAGGTACATTTTGTTGCTCACAAGGTAGGCCTAAAGTTGGGACAACATGCACGACCATGACGACAGACACCGTGCGATGAGGAATTTCCGTGTGTTGCTACATTGAAAACATACCAATTTCAACCTCGACCGTAGTTGAAAAAGTGCGCGAATTTCAAACTGGGTAAACTTTAGTGCCCTAAAGTTTACCCAGGATCGTCCTGGGTAGCTTTTAGGGTTACCCAGGTTGGTCCTGGGTAAACTTTAGGGTTACCCAGGACGACATCTACCGATTCGGCCTAGGCCTACATGCGGATTTATACATTGAAGCCCCAAGAAACCCGGAATCTGAATTTTCTCTAAATATGGATGAAAAATTTGATCTTGTACAGCGGGTATTAAAGGACTTTAAAGTCCCATCTGACCTTGGCGAATGATTAGGCCTACTTGACCTAGCCCATTTTTGTAGAACGGGGAATCACCTCGCAATCTAAATAGATTGCCTGTGCTGAGATCTTTCCTCATCAGGAGCGTGATGACAAGTGGAACCAACTGTGACCGTCCGAGAGGGTGTATCGTTTTCAGAGGTAGTTTGGAAGTGCCTTGTGGTTGTTCGTAATTTCTACCTCTGCCGCTTGGGGTTTATATCTATTAAGTTCAGCTTTAATACGCTTTTTAGCTCACCTGGAGTGAGCTCTTGTCATGGGTCAGCGTCCGTCGTCGTCGTCCGTTAGCAGGGCACGTTTCGTAACCGCTGGAGCTATTAATCTAAAACTTGGTACTTGGTACCCCTAGGTCAGATGACCTATGACACCAAGTTTCGGTCCGATTCGACACTTAGCTTGGCCACCAGGTGGCGGAAACCAAAAACACAAAAAGTGCAATAACTCCTGAACTAATGACTGGATCACCTCCAACTTTTATCATAGGTGTATCTAACGAGGGTACATTACATATATAACGGGTTTTTGATTTGACCTACTTTTCATGGTCACAGAGGTCAAAGTTCAAAATTTTGCCTTTAAGTGGCACGTTTCGTAACCGCAGGTGCTATTGACCTGAAATTTGGTACATATATACCCCTAGGTCAGATGACCTATCACACCAAGTTTCGGTCCGATTTGACTCTTAGCTTGGCCACCAGGTGGCGGAAACCAAAAACACAAAAAGTGCAATAACTCATGAACTAATGACTGGGTCCTCTCCAAATTTTTATCATTGGTGCTTTTAATGAGGATGCATGACGTAAATAAGGGGTTTTGGATTTGACCTACTTTTCAAGGTCACAGAGGTCAAAGTCCAAAATTTAGTCATTTGCTGGCGTGTTTCGTAACTGCTTGGGCTATTGACTTGAAACTTGGTACATATACACCCCTGTGTCAGGTGACCTATGACACCACTCTTCATTCCGATTCGATTCTCCGTTTGGCCACAAGGTGGCCAAAACCGAAGCTCAAAGTCCAGTAACTCCTGAACTGTAACTGGATTGTCTGCAAAGTTTTATCAGGTGCATCTAGTGAGGATACATGACCCTGGAACATTTCGATTTAACATTTGTCATTTGTTTTTCTGGTACGTTCACCCAGGTGAGCACATGGTCCATGGACCATTTCATCTGCAATAGAGCCCTCGTGACAACGTAGACTGGTCCCCTGTCGTAGTTCTCGCTTCACTACTACGACAGGCATTTTGAACGCCAACTCGGCATGTGATTGGTCAGCCAAACGTCATCAACGGCCGCGCCATGAGTCATATCTATTTTTAGACACTCCCCGCAACGTTGAAAGTCTTTATTGCTCATTTGCATACGTGTGTCAGAAAACAGGCAAACATGGCGGACGCGGCCTGTCGTAGTAGTGGAGGAACGGAGCGATACGACAGGGGACCAGTCTAGTGACAACGGAAATAAAACCATAAACAGCGGTTTGAGCAAGCGACTACTATACCAGCCGAGGCGAAATAAGCCTACCATCCTACACCATGCATGTACACTCCATGGCACGAGTATGGAGGCAATTAATATACTGGAAATTTAATTGGCCTTCTTCGCGCCATCGAGTCATCGCNTTGACCAACATGTGACCAGTACGTAGTAAAATGGGCGTTGCTAATCTTGAATTTTGGATTGATGTTATAGAACCGACTCTACGGTATATACGCGTGTTTTTAGCCCCCAAAAAGCCCTAGTCAGTATTGCTCTGTCATAACATAGTAAACACAGTCTTTCATCCGTAGGAATACCAGTATACCTGCCTGTTTCAATAGATAGTCTGTGGTTTGTCAATCGAAATTTGCAAAAAGGGTAAATATAGTCTCTGTGGTAAAGTAATTAAATATTTTTCAAATGTAAAACTCTGTTTAAAAAATCTATAGTTAATATATTCGAAATAGTGTTCACCTCGTCTACCCATTTCTGTTTAAACTGATCTTGTAGGCGTTGTTTCACTATTTACAAATTCAAATCGGGCTCAATCCTTCAGCTTGATTTAACCAAACATGTCATGTGAGAAGCCTGTGTATCTCCGTATTTTTAAAGCTGTTTTAACGCTAAAATTCATTTTAAAAAGATAAAACAATGTTTTTAGGAAAAGTCATATTTTAGAACTTGTTTTAGTTTTAGAACACTCCTAACAAAACGCATTTTTACTTTCACATTTTCCACAGGGTTTTAACGCAAAAACGTATTTAAAATCTCCCTAAAAAGCATTTTAGCTAGAGCAAGGTAGGGGCATGTCTAAATTCCTGTTGGCTTGTCTTATCACAGTGACAGACTCCGGTGTGATATACCTGCCAGTGTTTCTGTGGGTCAGTGTGTCCCGCTTATTGTTTGGGAAACGCTGGCAGACAGATTGACATGTTTCTCTGTGTATCCCCTATTGTCAAGTCAGCAGGAGTGGAACACTCGCAGATGTTACAGCGAGCCCATATTTTCAAACAGTTTTAACTAAAATGCATTTTATTCTAGCACATGTAACACCTACAGTGGTGTTTACGCAATACATCTTTCCCACGAACCACGTTTGAACACATTTTAACATTTAAAACGCTGGCTGAAACAAATGTTCTTACTGAAACATTGTAACAATGTTTCAGTAAGAACAACGTTTTATCTTAAAGCACTTTTTAAAATTATATGAATTTAAAATGCTTCTTATGTTAGAACAGATTTTTGTTAAAACAGGTTTCGGATAAAACAGCTTTGAAAATATGGGCCGTAGAGTCTAGGATTCTTTGTATTTCATTTAACCATTTGGATTGAAATTCGCCATCGCCGGAGTGTCCACTTTAACGCATTCATCAATTGCGTGCACCCCTAACTTTTGCGTGCAATATAGATCGATCCCGTCAATTGGGCCAAATGCGAAAAAATAAGACTTTTACATGATTCCTGTGAAACAAAATGTTGTTTATTTGAGGCCCAGTATGTGCATTTGACTTGGAGGAATTATACTTGACAAATTCCTCCAAGATTTGACAAAACGTTATGAATGACATCGCGAACGCCGTCACGTACCGGAGCATCATGTGCGGACTCGAAATCGACGAAAATTTGACAAAAATCTCTGACTTTACATACATGTAGGTTAAATGGTTCATATCATGTCCAGGGTCGGATCCAGGGGGCGTTGGTGCATACGCCCCCCCCCCCTATTTTTGGCAGAGCCATGTTTTTTTAGCAAGAAAAATTTAATCACATAAAAATTCGAGTATTTTGCTCTCAGATGCCAGGAAAGTGCATCTAAAAGCACTTAAATTGTCAAATTTTCCCCAGACCCCCCCCCCATTTGGGCTTCGCGCTGTCAGTGCTCGCCACCTCCGTCGAGCTACGCCCCCTTCTGTCAACCCTGGATCCGGCCCTGATGTCCAGGCTCTCAAGAAACATTCCGTTGGCAATAAAAAATCTGTTGATTATTTGCTTACAACTCGATCTTTTCAGACCTAGTTGGCGATTCTTCTGAGGATCCAACCCGACCCAACATCTCATACACTAATTCGATGCTGCGCATCACTCTCACCGAGGATAGAGTAATCAGACACGCGGCATGAAGACATGATTTGTTATTGGTGACTTCCTTCGTCGTTGAATAGGACAGAAGCGATGGCGACCACATCGACATTCACCACTCCTACTTTAACCATGCAGTGCCGTTATCCTTTTGCGAACGGCTATCATAAACTCCCATGCGTCTTCAGCCCACCAGAAATAATTTCCGTAGATTTTGTGACTACAAATAGAAAAACCTTTGATCAAAGCATTTACCTGGTACGCTCTTTTAGGAACATATCAAGGTTAATTTGTGCAATTTTCTGCCTCACTGACGACTCACTGGCATTCATCTTTGATCGGATCTCTCTCGTCTGCTGGTTGCATCATTTTCAGCCAGAGTGTAGAATAAAGCAGAGGCGATTGCTATCAAAGGAAAGTAAACTTGTCGTACGAAAGGTAAGGGTACATGTACTGTATTACCTAATAAGAATGTGGTTCAGACCCGGATTTAGAGGGGGGCACATGGGGCACGTGCCCCCCGTATTTTTTTGACGGACAATGATTTTTTACTGCATTTTTTGGAAGAATCGTCTAGTATTTTCTAGTATAATTTCATGTCCAGGATGCTGGGAAATCGCATCTCAGAGCTTTTGTTTTTCAAATTTTCCCGGGGGAGGCCCCCCTTCGTGTGTCCGCACCTCTGGTATGCGCCAACTGAGGGCGAAGCCCTCAGGGTTGTGCCCCCTGTATTTCTGAAACCTGGATCCGGCCCTGTGATTCATTGGTTTATTGGACTTGGGCTCTTTGGGACTAAAGGCAGTCAAATGCTGTGCCTGCCATTTTTTTTATTTTTGGCAAGCCAATAGCCACCCTGCCCCCCCCCCCTTCCTACGGCCATGCATCAGTCGCTGGTGATGTAGGCCTACGCGCTGCGCGCACATCGAAGATTCAGGAACTTAGGATGTCCTGACCACGTACATCGCATTTGCGACTGGCAGCAACTCAGGTAACACCCGGGGCGTTAGACTCGACAAGACTAGGTTTCATTCAAGAATCTGGCACTGATCAGTCGCAAGCCCGCGTACATCCCAGCGACTGAACGAAACTGGGTACAACTAGTCGCTAGACAGTCGAACATGTGTCACTCGCGGCGACTGGCAAAATCTCAGTTTCCAGCGAGTCGCAAGGATGCGTACATCGACCGTTTCTGGCGACTGATCAGGCACCTCCAGTTCCAGATAGATCCTCCCGGTCGCCAGGTATAGCTCAGTCGCGCCTAGTTGTCTCCAGTCGCAAGTGCATGTGATGTACGCTAGGCTTTAAGAAACGAGTAGGCCTATCAAGAATCTCCTTTGGAGCACAAATACCCTGAGAACATAGTGCTTGTTAAAATGGATAAAGTAATTGTTGTGGATAAAGTAATGAACAGCAATTTCAGGCAATAGGGGCTGGTAGTGAGTTGACCAATAGGTGTCACTACGGCCCAATTCAATGTACACAGCGGACCCATTCATTCTTGATCGAGCAACAATCACGTGGATTTTCCTGTGTATTGCATGGTCCGCAAGAACTCTGCTGCCATCTTTTGGCAATACGCTCGGCTGACTGTTCCTATTGGTTGTACAGTTCGAGCAAGTAGGTTTTCTTTTAAGCCTGCCGCACACTGGAACGTCTTCCGTTTCATGCATGTCTGCCATTCCGCAGGGGTCCGCCATCTTGAAATCCTGTGAACGGAGGATGCGTTTTAATTGGCCACCTGGAATTTCTGCCCTCAACACATACATGTACAGTGTAGCTCAAGTAGCGCGCACACGGTGAGTTTTTCGCCTCGCGAGGCGAAAAATATCAAACATTTCGCCTCAAGGCCTTGCGAGACAGAAGACTCGCTGAGAAATACGCGCACACAGCGAGCTATCTGCTGAACAAACGGTCTCGACTGACTTTTTGCTCAGCTCCAGTGTGCGGCAGGCTTTAAGCTAGGAATCCGCCATTGATTTTCCAGCTGATTTTGCGTTGCAACTTGCTTTGCAACTGGACACTCGATCGCCGTAGTGGACTCGCTAGGCGTGATTTCCACCAATGGCGAAATCACGAATGGCGAAGATGTGGTCAATTTCAGTCGGCAATTGGTCGGCGAACGTTGTCAGTTCCTTTGCGATCGTATTCAATTGCAGGTAGCAGGTTGCAATCAAGTCGCAACGCAGAAAATCAGTGGATTCCTAGCTTTACGTGATTCTGATCGAGGTTGGCTGCGAGAACACTACTTTATTGCGGAGGCGGGCAAGAGCAATATTTTCGGGTCGCGGGCAAGTGTTGAAATAAGCAGGAGGACGTTTAGTCTTGAAATAGCGAAGATATAAAGTTTGCTTGAAAGAGGTTAGGGGAGATTTCGCTCGGATGGCTGGGTTGAGAAGCTGGTTGTTCGGCAAATGTAGGTTGTGATCCTGTATTCTGTATTACGGGTGTGTCCAATTCACTGAGAAAATATTTTTATGCACTTGTCTAAGATGTAGTAACTTTGCAAAATATCTCTTCTTTAATCGAAGGTTCATGTATATCTATCGTTTCCATTGCTGAAAAAGTCTTGGATGAGTGAGTTTCTTTTTATCTTTGCATCGTGTTCATGTGGTTTGTCTGTAGAGGGATCCTAAAAATTGACTTTTTATAATAGATAACTTTATTTTTACCGGTAGCACGAATCGGCGCCGATCCGAATCTAAGCAATTTGCAACTTGCGGTATAGGGATGTTTTTAAAGTCGACTGACCCAACGCTGTCGGCTCGTCATTCAGCCGGGTCAAGCGATTTTAAAAAGCACCCCTACCGCACTGAGTCTTGCCGCAAATGTGCGCGTGGCCTGAAGAAAAGCTCATGCACCTCACAGAGGTGAGAGCTAAAGAGTGCGGTGTACAGGCATGACAGGTGTTTAATGAAAGCGCTATTAGAAATCAAACGCCCGCCACTCTTTTGGTGGAGCATAAATGTTTTCTTATGAATCTTTACCACTCAATGACGTGGAAACCTTACAGACAACACTGGCATTTTCGACCGTAGGCATACATGTTATAATTTGCAATGCGATATTACCGGACGTACTATTCAATTTTCATTTCTAGACAATCATGGTCATCCTAGGCCTATAGCTGTAATTCCACCAACAGGCGTCTGTGAAAACGTGGGTGAACGTACCGCCTGCATTGTGTGTACATACTTATGTACACTGGTAGTATGATACTAGAGAAAGGCTGATCTATCGAAAAGACCCCGTCCTATTTATCGTCAAAGTTATCCTATTGAGAATTTGCACAACAGTATCAAAACTGGTCAAATGGTCCTTATTGAATGTATTCAGTAATGCGCATGTAATGCGCATGCGCATGTGTAAGATGTGCATTGTGGGAACGAAAAGGCACAAACAAAGTCACATGCGAATTGACACAAGTGCAGCTGACGTTGGGCCGCCGCGATTGACTCATAAATCACCACTAGGCGCTTGCACTGGGCAGAATACTATATGTAGGTATAGTACATGATCGTGCAATGTTTGAATGTGGGGTTTTACGGTAACCCTGCAGATAAAGATTTTCCAAGATCGGGTATAGACGCGTCGTGCGGCGTTATGGATAACGCCATTATAATTTCAACTTCTGCCGCTAGATGCCACTAGGAGGTGTGACTTTTCATTCCCATAATTCTTTGCGCGCTGCTATCCGTGAAAAGGCTTACGGACCGTATGTGATATACATGATGTGTATCTATCACCATAATCCTTGAACTGGACAGTGAAAACACCACATTCAAACATTTGTCTCAAAGAAAATCTTCTTTATCTTCGACTTCACCAGCTTCCAGTCTGGTTTTGCAGTTATTCCTGTTGCAGTCAACAACAGTATGGTTGATTAAGGAGCGGCTGGGGTTATGTCACTCTACTGTACATCAGTGACCTCATTCACGAAGCTCTCGTAACTTATGGGAGTGCGTAAACTATTGTCCATTTGCGGACAACCTATTGTTCATTCTCAGTACGACAAAGGATTTGTGTGTCCTTTAATTTACGGGAACTTTGTGAATAAGGTCCCTGATGATCTATATTGTGTAAAATTTGATAATGAAAAAAATAAAACATGCCATTTTGGCTTTCAATTCAATGCGCATCTTCTGTTGATCTTTCAGTCTTTTAAAAGTTTATAACCTCTTCATCCTGTCTATTGAACCTCGCCCATTAACCCTCTCTCTTCGCAACCTTTTGTAAATACTATACCACATTTCTTTGCACTTGACAACTAATGGATCACCACGATTGGTCAGCCGTCGATGAAGCAGGATTCATACTTAAGACGCGAACGTAAACGTCCGGCGCGCCGTCAAAATTTAGGCGACAATTCGTAAACTGTAATTTGCATTAGACTAGGTACCAGTGTGGTGACTCAAATCTGAGTGTACGCATTGTAAGTGCTTCCTGTCTAGCAGACGACACATTTTAGCTTAGAACAATTACCTATATCGTTCAAATAAAAGCGCATATGCAGGAACTAAAACCGTGGAGACGAAGAGACAGCTCTACCATAATGTAACACAGGCATGAATCGGCTGTTGTATGCTGTAGTGAAGCCATATACACAAGAAAGGTGTGTTGAGACAAGTAAATTGCAATTTTTTCAACTAAATAGGCATCGACCCCAAATTAAACTCATACATTGTTGAAGATGATATTATAATACAGGTATATGACCAATAACTGACCCATAATATGCGATAACACTTCCAAAAATCGGGAATTTGCAAAACTGAGTGTACGCATTGTAGGACTGCCTGTCTGAACGAGTGTACGCATTGTAAGACGACACAAATTGTTTCAAAAAATACTGAGCCGATTTAGCTATTCTGCCAAGGTGT
>NMRB01001141.1:6699-22379 GCA_002633025.1 Notospermus geniculatus | reverse complement strand
GGTACCCCTCTAATACACATTTATGCAAGATATGAAGTTGCTCGGTGCAATAATGACGAACTGCGGCAGGTTCGTTACTTTTGTAGAACTTTGACCTCTCTGACCTTGAAAAGTAGGTCAAATTAAAAACTGGGGAACTATGTTATGTATCCTCACCAGATATACCCATCATCAAAATTAGATGAAGATCCGTCACCTAATTAGGGAGAAATAGCACTTTTGGTGATTTTCGTTTTGGCCCCCTAGTGGCAATGTCAAGGATCAGATTTCACCGAAATGCTGTCTGTCAGTTGCTATAACATAGAGGTACATGTGTACAAAGTTTCAACACAACAACTCACTCCGTTATCAAAATATAGCCCTTTGAAGTTTTTCACGAAACGCCCCCTGGAGGCCAAACTAGGAATCCAACCGTGCTCAAAATCGAACTCGACCTAGATCTTAGGCCCATATACACACACCCACCAAAGACCAAAAAGATTCGTCGAAAAATAAAGGTGCTAGAGCGCTAACAAGCCAAAAGTTTACGGACGTAGCGCCGTACGGACCAACGCACGACAGACCACCACTCAATGACCCCAACCACAGCTTAAGCCCTGCTGGGCCTTGCGGCCAAGCGGGCTAAAAAGTCGGCCATGACAGGCCAGACAGGGTAAACATTAGCCTCGGCCTACGGGCCTTGTGCATTTGTACAGTTGGCTCCTGTGCTTAGTGTCTGTACAATGCACTAGGCCCAAGGTTTGTTTACCCCTTCTGTCCTGTCATGGGTGGACTTTCGCAGGATGTCTATTACACCATTACACACTTTGAATGTGATGCCGTCAATAGAGAGGAACCAGTCCAATATGATTGCAGCGCCATCTTCAGCACATGCGACAATCTATTAATGAACATTTACTGCCGGTAGGCCTACCCGTGTGAGTGGTATACCATATTTTCTTCATCGTATTTTGTCCAGGACACTCCCAGTGATGACCACACAGGCAATGCTGCAGCATTAACCCGTGCCTTTGCTAGCTTAACCCGTGCCTTACCTAGCGGAGAGAAACATAATGTCTCTGGTGAGTGTTGATTTTGCAATGTCCATTGATTGATCATTGAATAACCAAGTATTCATCATGTTGAATGTAAATTCTGTTGCATAATAAAGAAATTTATGGTCCTTTTGTTGTGATTTCAGATGACAAAGATTCAGATGACAAATCCGATGACAATGCAGATGATACTAGTACCGGTATGTGCACCTTTCAGTGAGATGTGTGTACCCCCCCCGGAGGACATGTACAGTGACAACCCAGATAGCAACGATCGGTGGCCGACCAGTGGCAGAAGAGCGGGAAGTCAGCACATCCGGGGCCAGTAAGTCTTTGGTGGCCCACCATCTGGCCACTGTATGTAGGCCTACATGATGTATATAGTCGTGATGTATATTAATAAAAAACATTTTTTACTTTATAAGTGTTGCTTACTGTTTTACTTAAGGCCCACTCTTTCTCAGTCATAGACGGAAGCCATCCCCACTATGTGTGTCGAATTCCTGTCGTCCTCAGTAAACTGCTCGTGTAGTGCTTCAGCTAGAGCAAAATGAAATGGTGCTGCGTCATGCCCCTTTTTCCAAGCGCCATTTGCTCTTTTCAAGGCCAAAATTAGCGCCATGCCCCTTTTCAGAAAGTGCCCTTCCCACCAGATCAATATTTTTTAATGCCATGCCCTCTTAGTATCAACTGGCCCTGTCCATCGAAAACCCGCCATGCCGTACTTGCGTAAATCCATTCTCAACACAAAGCTTTTCCGAACAATGACAGAAAGACCCGAAGTGTGGAAGACAATGATAGATTATTTATCAAATGAAATGGTCCATGGACCAAGTGCTCACCCGTTTGAACTTAATAGTGTAATGACAGAGAGAAGTGCATGTCAGTTATCAGGTTATGAGCAATCTGGGTCAAGTCATTCCCAAGTTGCAGGACTTCAATGATTTTGGGGTTATGCCAACTGGCGGCCATATTGGATGTCCGATCGGGCCAAAACTTCACATGCACATAAAGGTCATCTAGAGGGAGCCACATAGCACATCTCAGCGCTCTGGGTCAAGTCGTTCCTGATGTGAGTTATAGCACATTTGATGATTTTCGGGTTACGCCACCTGGCGGCCATATTGGAAGTTTAATCAGGCCGAAATTTGACGTGCTTGTAAAGTGGAGGTAAATATCAAGTTTGAGCACTCTGGGTCAAGCCGTTCCTGAGTTTTAGCACTTGGATGATTTTCAGGTTACGCCACCTGGCGGCCATCTTGGATGTCCGATCGGGCCGAAACTCGGTATTTTTGAAGGTACCCCTCTAATACACGTTCATGCAAGATATGAAGACACTCGGTGAAGTAATTAAGAACTGTGGCAGGTTCGTTACTTTTGTTGAACTTTGACCTATGTGACCTTGAAAAGTAGGTCAAATCAAAAACTCATTACATACAGTACAGGTCACAATTGACATACCTAAATTCGCGTAAGTCACTCGTAACTTACGCAACAACTCACGAGCTATGTTACGCGCAACTTACGAGGTGAGTTACGTGAGTTACGCGAATTCCGCTAGCTACGCATTGATTTACGAGACGAGTTACGCGAAACCAAAGCCGTGAGTTACGCGTAAGTTACGCGTAACTTACGCGAAGCCGTAGGGATGTCAATTGTGACCTGTAGTGTATGTTATGTATCCTAATTAGATACACCTATGATAAAAATTTGGAGATGATCCAGTCATTAGTTCAGGAGTTATTGCACTTTTTGTGTTTTTGGTTTTGGCCACCTGGAGGCCAAGCCAAGAATCGAATCGGACCGAAACTTGGTGTCATAGGTCATCTGACCTAGGGGTATATATGTACCAAGTTTCAGATCAATAGCTCCAGCGGTTACGAAACGTGCCCTGCTAACGGCCGACGACGATGACGACGGACGCTGACCGACGACTAAAGCTCAAGGGTGAGCTAAAAATGACATAAAACATGCAAAAACAGGTAGGCGAGTGGCAGCGGCTTTTTCATTCCCGTGGCTTGTTGTGTGGTAGGACTGGCAACAAGTCGATCTTGTTACCTTTTCACTGACACAACTATGCCCTTCCCTTGCAAATCTAGTACCATGCCCATTTTCAGAGGTGGCCAAAAATACGCTGCCCTTTTGGAATCCTGGCAGAAACACTATGGGGGACGTGAAACAACGGCGAGCTCCTAGCTGTTGAGGAAATAAGCAGTGTTGAATTCCTGGTGAAAGTGCTGCTGGTTCTGGGTAGACTCGGGACCCAGTCGTTGTGTCGCTCCGGTCGCCGTGGTACAGTGGAGTGTAGCGCGGCGGCTGGAGCGACACAACGACTGGGTCTCGAGACGAGCTCTGGGTGACTCAGTGTCAAGTTCTGTGTGAGCATTTTTCTTTCAAGTGTCGAATGTGTGAATGGGGGTAGGCCTACATCTCATTGACCGGTGCACTGGAATACACTGCATAATACCATTATCACTGTACATGTATCTTTATCAATGATTGAACCACATCCTCAGTGTCCTCTATCGTCTCATTAGGAGTATTGGGGAGAAGCCAGATGTTTCCAGCAAAAAAGCGAGAGAATAGAAGAGCGTGCCTACAGGGCGGGGGGGGGGAGGGAGGGCGCGCGATCAGTTTCAAACCTTCGGCAAGCAGACACCGCATCCCCTCTATACCTCAAACTCGGCACACACGGCCTGCATCCAGGGAGCGAAATACCGAATGAACAGCCTGACTGAGTGCCCTGAATGGGCGCTCGCCGCTAGAGGACGCTGAGGGTGAAACCCCATCCTCAGCGTCCTCTATCCTCTCGCTAGGAGTATTGGGGAGAAGCCGGATGTTTCCAGCGTTGTGGTTGGTTCGAAGTAGCCTCTACACAAAACACATGACTAAAGCAAGGTTCATTGGCACACGGATCCGATCCTTTTCCAGTCCGTTTGCCACTAGTTTCCCGGATACGGGAACGCTGAAGTCCATTTGATAGATTTTTTACGGACATGAACCGGACCAATACCGTGTGCCAATGAACCTTGCTTAACACCTCCCAATACTCCCAACACCGATTTCGAATGCACTACTGAATTCAACCAACAGAGACAGAATGCGCCGATCTGTTACTCAATGCATAAGAAGAATAAACATGTGACCTGCTGTAGGCCTACACTTGTTGTAACACCTCTTATCCCCCAACAATAGCGCATTGCCACTCGACAGCGAAAAGCAGATTATGGTCATGAAGGCGCGGTGACGGAAAATACATGTACTTTCAAAACCAATGCACTGGCGGGCCGAAGGTTAGGGCTTCCATCCAGCCAACATTGTCTATCTTGCTTCAACGCAAGTTCTTTGGGCTGAATGCTCCCCTACAGCTCCCTGTCCGGGACCTCTTAATCACCAAAATGGCATAAACCCGCAAAACGGCTATAGTGATGAATCGGGATTATGGATCTTTTTTCTTGTGCACATACTATTTCTTATAAGATGGTCTTCTGCACATGTGAAAATTGGTGCAGAAGAAAAAAAACTGGTGCAGAAGAAATTGGTGCACAAGAAATAAATCTGTTAATGGGCCTTCAAATGCACTGAATAAGCAGCAGTCATGTTCCTGATCTGGCAAGGGACAATATTTGCACCAGGAAGATTCACAGGGNCGCTAGCCAATGCTCACAACGCCAAGTTAAGCCTTCTTCACATACATGTAGCACCCCCGAAGGGGCTTGTCGCTAGCCAACGCTCACAATGCCAAGTTAAGCCTTCTTCACATACATGTAGCACCCCCGAAGGGGCTTGACGCTAGCCAATGCTCACAACGCCAATTTAAGCCCTCTTCACATACACGTAGCACCCCCGAAGGGGCTTGACGCTAGCCAACGCTCACATTGCCATTTTAAGCTCTCCCACTGGCACCCTGACACCGGGGCCTGCTGCTAGCAATGCTCACAACAGCAGTTTTAAAAGCCTAAACCACACCGACAAAGGTACATGCAAACCATGCACAGTGCACAGCGTGAAAGCAAAACAAAAGCGGACAATAGATACACTGCAAGCGAGGTTCCAAACCGAGACCGTTCCGCACGGGAGCGAAATACCGAATGAACAGCCTGACTGAGTTACATGTACAGCACCCTGAATTTATAGGGGCGCTCACCATTAGAGGACGCTGAGGGTGCTTGATTTATCAGGTGGTGTTCTGCTGGGGGGGGGGGGTCTCATCATGTGGTAGTGACAGCAAGTCTCATTTGAGAGTGCTCTGTTCAATGTTGTAGGACTTGTACAGGAGTTCTGGTTCACTGCTGCAACAATTTAGCATCTGATGTTTTTTGCTCCGAGTCAACAGTAGGCCTATGCATCAATAATATGTCAACAAACAATCTTCATCACTTCAGATGTCCACATCAGAGAGCACCATCTGCAACACCTGAACCAAGTTAATCATCCAGCAACCTTTCAGCATCATTGACTCCATCCACAACATGTGGGGTTTGTGGAGCATACCCTTGGCAGGAATCTGAGGAATCCCATGGAGATTGAAAAACCATTGCTCCTTGGGAAAAACAGGGAAATTGTGGAAAATCTCCCAAGTCTGTATTCAGGCCAGTCAAAACAGGGAGGTCGGTCTTGATGCTAACACTATATCTACTTGCCTTATGTGTCTCACTGTCTTGTCCCACTGGGAATCTCTAGATCATCGCTGATGACTTGTCACCACCATCGCCACCAGAAGGAGACACACTGTAAAAAGAAACAAAAGTCAATATCAACTTCAACCTTCAAGGAAAATATCTTGAAAGCGTTAAAGGGTCCAACAGATGTTCCAAAAGAGGTCCTGTAAAATAAACGGGACTCTGAAAATAAAGGAAGATGTCGCTTTCAACCGTTCTCTAAACTTGGCCTATCCTGAAAGGTGAAGGGGTCTAAAAAGGGTCTATGTAACCCACGCTAGAGTGGTTCCTATGGACTTAAGGCGCCGCTCCACGTGGCAGTTTTCTATCGAAAGTTTGCTGTCAGATAGTCAATTATTGCTGTCGGTCAGCAACAATTGCTGTCACACAGTACTGTATGACAGCAATTTTTGCTGTCTGACAGCAAACCTTCGATAGAAAACTGTCACGTGGAGCGGCGCCTTTAGGAATGATGTCATGACTGAAGAGGAAAATGAGGAGGGATCACTGACAACAAAGTTGGCCCATCATCAAGGAGGGGCACTTGAATAAAATTCAATGAAATAGAAGGACCTGTCAGTCAGTTGATCAACAGGTGTCACTGTGGTCCAATTCAATGCCAATGTGGACCCACCCATTCATGCTTGACTAAGCAGCAATCGGGAGAATGTTTTTTTGTATTGGTCTGCTAGAACTCCATTGTGATCTTTTGGCAATAAAGCGGGTCATCCACTGTTGCGATTTTGGCTTGAGACAGGGTTGCGATCCAGGCTAATGCCCGGTTGCTCACATCCTGAGAATCTCAGGTCATTTACGGTCGTACCCTCCCTCAATGCAGGCCTCTCAATTACATGCTGATCATTACACCCTGTATTTTTCCGGTGTAATTTGGGCACCCCATTTTAGTCAAGAGGGTGACAACCATGCGGACACGCACAATGAACATTTGTAAGCCAAAATCCTGTCTAAACAGCTTAGACAGGATCTTCCCTTCCAAAATATATGTTCTTTTGCTAAGCTAAAGGGTTCCACAAGGCCGAAATGTAAGGAGTTGGCTCAACAGGCATATCAGATACGCCTGTTGACCTAATTTGGGCACCTATTTTTAGGGTTTAATTTGGGCACTTTGCCAAATTATTACACCCTTAAACGGTGTAATCAGCATGTAATTGAGAGGCCTGCAATGCCCTGAGGACATCCACCCGGTTTCGGTGGGGAAGAGGGACATTCCGTCGTGTGTACTCGCCAATCATTTTAAATTCACAAGTAAACCATGCAAAGCAGTGGGGAATGCCACTTGATGTAATGGACAAATATCGCATCTTGTGCTACAACGTCTGCACATGTAGATCTGGTGTTACGAGTTACCGGATACCAGGCTCATAGCATTCATTGTAGCCGGCTGGCTCATCCATCAACGACGACGTGATGTAATAAACGATCAATCATTGATTTATTTACAGATTAATTTGACAATACAACGGTTCACATCTATATACATGTATTATTATGCTTAACGTCTGGGTTCCCGTTTTGTGGCAGCATCTCCTCGGAAACCGCGCGACCAAATGACGTTAAATTTGGTATTGGGGGGGGGGGGGGGTTCAGCTATGTCTTAAAACCGAGTATGCCACAGGAAAAAAGTTATCATTCATTTTTTGCGAATCTCATCCGGCCACGGGTCTCATCGCTGGCGCCATGCACAAGCGCCATCTTCCGGATGCACCGCCACCTAACTAATCTATATATTATTACTGAGTTGGCGATTTGCGCAATTTCACACATCTCCTCTGAAACCGCCGTGTAATGAGTCGGTTTTCTGCATACACCGTTTATACTATGTGACAAAGACGATGCGCCAGGTTTCAAACTTATTTATGAAGTGAATAACTGCATTTTGAAGCCGTCCTTGCAAGTAAACTCGGCGAAATGAATAACCTGCTAACCGTGGTAAAAGTACCCCAAACCATGTCCGTATATTACTACTGAGTCGGCGATACTAAACTGCTAGGCCTAGCCTAGGCCTATTACNAGAAGTCCTATGGGGTAGATGTCCTACAGGGGTAAATGTCCAGGGGTAGATCTAGATGTCCGGTGCCAGATGTCCTAGGGGAGCAGAAGTCCTCACGGCCGTTTGAACGTAGTGCTTCGTGTGCATGTCTATCTCGTAAGCCGTGATGACCATATTTGGCAAACGTTGTGGTTAGTTTGTGGTTTGCGGTCAAAACCTGGGAGCACTAAACTAGAAGTACACAAACAAGTATTCTCCCTGCAAATTCAACCTTGATTAGGCAAGAAGTGACTCTAATAAAGTATAGAATCATTTTCTTGATCCATCGAGAATAAACGGAGATTTTGACTTTAACCTGTTTTCAATACAAAATCATTCAACTTTTGGCATTGTTCGCCTTTATAATTTGTGTGAATGGGAGATACGTTGTATTGTATTTCATTGTGTTGGTCTACTCGAAACGCGAGCCGTTCACCCGGCCGTTCATTAGAAATGTTGGCAAAGAGAATCCTCATGAAGCAATCGGCATCAGCTTAGTGAGAGATCCCTCTACTAAGTTATAGAATGATTTTTTAAGATAGTCCTTTACAGCCAAAAACAATGGCATGAAACTGTGATGTGGGCGTACACATGTATTTACGGCCTATTGTAAGTTCATGCTAAATAGGTAGGCCCCCTATAAAGAGGAAGGGCCTGGCGCCTTATTTCCAGTTGTTACCGCTTGGCGTCAGCAGCGCATGGGACCTCATTAAATTTGAGAATAATATCCTCTTCAAACGGCCGTGTCCTACGGGGGTAAATGTCCGGGGGAGGGGCAAATGTCCAGGCGGCAGATGTCCTAGGGGGTAAATGTCCGCAGGGCAAAATGTCCAGGGGGGCAAATGTCCTGATACCTTTCTAAACAAAATTAGGGGGTGTATCCCCCGGATCCGACCCTGGGAATGCCCGCCGTATACATACCCCGTGCGTAGCACGGGTATCAGCTAGTGTTCATATAATGGCCCACTTCCGGAACTCCCCCAGTTTGCCACCAAGTTACCAGCTGGCAGCACTAAACAGTCTGCTATTTAGTCTATTTTAGGCCTACATGTATACATGTTCCCCTAAGGCCTAGGCCTAGACTGGTAGGCCTAGATCGAACACAAGAAAACCTGATTATTAACTGGGCTGGGCCCTGCTAAATAGCGTCAGCAACAAATTTTAGCGCCATACGGGACTGTAGCGGCAAATATGGGAACTAGAACTAGTCTGAAGTAAAAGTAAGGTTTCGTCGGCAATTAAATTTCCCCCGAAAAAGCCAAAATAATCCTCAATTTTATTAATTTTCTTGCTACATGCAAAGACATAGGCCTAGGAGCCTAACCCATAGGCCTCTGTACATTCATAGTGAGCTAGAAAGTGGATCTTCTGGAACCTCAGCTTTATGCACCATTTTGGATACATTTTACAAAATCTCTCCAAACTCTATCTTTGTTGGACAAATTTAGCAATATCTCAAAATATTGCCCTCGGCAGGTATGTAACCTTACTTTATATGTTTGTTTGAATGTGATAACTTTATTGCCCGTTCAAAAAAATGACTTTTCCTTTTACAACTTTTTGAAACTGAGTTTCTTACTGTAAAACAAAAGAGGGTTGCATAACAGTCGATACTGATAGATACTGAGGGTCCCTATTAAACCACAGGCCCCTGGGAAGCTGTCAGTGAGTTTAGAGCACCCAAAAAAGCTAGTTTTGTAAAAAACACCCCCCGAGCTCACGAAGTGAGCGCGAGAAGGTATGCAAGTAAAGACAGCCGAAATTCACCACATTTCAATCGTCAAGAACGCACTAACTACTCACAAAATCACCATGACAATTGTTTTAATGTATCCTTTGGGGTTACAACTAAATCACGAATCATATACTAAATCACGATTTATATCATTGTGTAATAGTGTAGGCTACATACGCAGTGTACAGTGTCAGTGAGCCATGCATGTATAGACACTGATGGCCATGCCGTTCTGGCTGTTAACCTAACGGATATTGAACTTTTTGGATGGGTGCCATTTGTGGTACATGTACCGTACCGGTACTTCACTCAGTGGCCTCTTTACATCCCCCTTAATGTTGCTGACGCTTGTTGACGCTAAAATTTGCACATAGAAACTTGAGCCTATGCTGCTGTGCTCCTTCTAAATACAAATCCAGTGTCCCCCTAAACTGGAGACGCATATCATCTGAAAGAATGCCTTTTACGCCCCCCCCCCCCAGGCGGCCTTCGGCCGCCTGGGGGCGTAACGGTAACGGGTGTGCGCGAAGGGGAAAATCATTGGATTTCAATTCCTATACCTTGCCTGTCAGGCCGGAAGTGTCCGATAAATCCCACAATGCATTGCACGCGGCCGTCAACTCGCCGACTCAAAGACGATTATTCGAATAAATACGCCACAGCAACGGCAAAGAAATATACATGTACGGGCACCTGCATTTAATCACTCTACATCACTTGGGATGCATCGCTCTTCTAAAAATTGTCGATTTCATGGTACATTTTGTGTTCAAAAATCAAATGAAATGGTCCATGGACCATGTGCTCACCTGGGTGAAAGTACCAGAAAAACAAATGACAAATGTTAAATCGAAATGTTCCAGGGGTCTTGAGTTCCAGGGTCATACGATTATGGTCAAAATTTCAAGGTCAGAATGTTCTGGCATGAGAATTTTTGACATATGTGCCGAAGTCCATTTTCCAAGATGGCTGCCTGGTAACCATTATTTGCATTCCAATTGGGCAAAAATTTGCTGTACACATAGAGGATACCTAGTAGATAGATGATCACACCAAGTTAGAATAGGGCCAAATCGCCACAAAACGTGCCACCAAAATGGCAAAATTTTGAACTTGACCTCTGTGACCCTGAAAGGTAGGTCAAATCAAAACCCCTTTACATAATGTCATGTATCCTCATTAGACGCACCTGTGATAAAAATTTGGAGACAATCCAGTGAACAGTTCAGGAGTTACTGGACTTTGAGCTTCGGTTTTGGCCACCTGGTGGCCAACCCGAGAATCGAATCGGACCGAAACTTGGTGTCATAGGTCATCTGACATAGGGGTATATATGTACCAAGTTTCAGGTCAATAGCACCCGTGGTTACGAAATGTACCGGTACCACCAAAAGGCAAAATTTTGAACTTTGACCTCTGTGACCTTGAAAAGTAGGTCAAATAAAAAACCCGTTACATATGTAATGTACCCTCAGTAGATACACCTATGACAAAAATTTGGAGGTGATCCAGTCATTAGTTCAGGAGTTATTGCACTTTCTGTGTTTTTGGTTTCCGCCACCTGGTGGCCAAGCTAAGAGTCGAATCGGACCGAAACTTGGTGTCATAGGTCATCTGACATAGGGGTATATATGTACCAAGTTTCAGGTCAATAGCACCCGCGCTTACGAAATGTGCCACCAAAAGGCAAAATTTTGAACTTTGACCTCTGTGACCTTGAAAAGTACGTCAAATCAAAAACCCGTTAAATATGTAATGTACCCTCTGTAGATACACCTATGATAAAAATTTGGAGGTGATCCAGTCGTTAGTTCAGGAGTTATTGCACTTTTTGTGTTTTTGGTTTCCGCCACCTGGTGGCCAAGCTAAGAGTCGAACCGGACCGAAACTTGGTGTCGTAGGTCATCTGACCTAGGGGTATATATGTACCAAGTTTCAGATCAATAGCTCCGGTGGTTACGAAACGTGCCCTGCTAACGGACGACGACGACGACGGACCACGACGACGATGGACACAGACCCACGACAAGAGCTCACCAGGTGAGCTAAAAATCAGTAACTTTTCTAACGCGTCCACCATGTTGGACTTCGCCAAACGAGTTCCCACCGCGCATGCGCGATCTTGGTCTCACTGACCAGTGCGCGGGACCGACTACCATGTACAGTCTTTCAAATAACTAGGCTAAATGGACAGCGTGTTTTTCAAATATCTCCGAAATAAAACAAGATAATTGTATGCGGTTTTCAACAAAGTGTGTTGTTCATGTATCTCATCTATTTGGGCCAACCTATTTATTTTAACCCTTTGTTATGTAACAGGCAATTTAAAAAGGTCCATATAAAAATAAATAAAAAAATAACTTTTTATTTCTAAATTTTTTCAACAGATTTGGCACCGATTTGATCAGGTGATTGACATTGACTCTTTGCACAAACAAGAGGCCCATGGGCCTTGCGCTCAGCTGACATTTGATGCCTCGGCTTAAGGCACACTGCAGTCTCAGGAACGTTAGTCGGTGATGTCANGTCCCTCGGGAACAATAGTCTAAATGGTGAGTAATAATGGTGAGTTCTTATATTCCGCTTCATAGCGTTTTACGCTCTCTAAGGGCTTCACACATTATTACCCCAGCCTATGATTCAGAAACCTTTCTGTAGAAACCAAAGGGCAGCCACAATATAGCGCACACGATGGACAGTCTAGGTCTAAAAGTGCCACAAGATTATTTCTTTATAAAGGATGGAGTCAAAGATATAAATAATGGCACTTTACAACATGTGATTTTTGTACTGGGACATCCATTTCTAGGACTACCATTCCATTTACACCAGAATTCACCTATGAACCATTTGTACAGCAGGGTTGGTCCTAACCACCATAAAAAGCAACTTATTACATTCAATCTTTGGGAGTTGACAAGCAGGAGAGTAATGACAGCGGGATAACGTAACCTCGACATCAAAAATGCTTTCGAATTGCGAGAGAAATTTTCTAAAAATAAACCTGTACATTAATTAGTATACAAATGAAACAACAATAGGTGAGGTACCTGTTGGAACAGAGATAAGATAACAAAATCGACATCGTAGAGAAACCATGAACCACAAGCATTCCGTGGTCACCGATGCCGCCAGAGCCACTTTGCGAGTGCATACATGTGAGTCCCGCAACAGGACTGAAATTTCAGCAGATGTTGCCTTAAAACGTAGCAGATATAGCAAGAAGGCAGCAGGTAAAGCAAGTTTTCACCAGATTTTTTATTTTGCATTCTACACCCGATTGATGATAGCCATTTTATAATGGACTGTCAAAAATATTTTGAAATTTCAGCCCTGTAAAAACAGCCTGAATGCCAGATAGAGACCCTTCACGATCAATGATCTGTTTCCCCCATCCCAGATAAGTCATTTCCCTTGAATTCCCCCACATTTGATTTATTCAGGATATCGTTCATTGTTCTGTTGTTGTCCTCCTAAAAGCTGAACTCTCTCAATGTGTCAAAATAATTAGGCCTCTGGAAGCCCATCCTGGGGTTTCAACACTGGCATTCAGACTGTGCCCTGCACCGGTATCTCTAAAGATAATACACCAGATGAATATAAACTCCCTAACTTACCTACCATCAGCCAAGGGCAAGGCCTACTTGCCCTTTAGCCTGGCCGCTTTCAGAGCTTTGGTTGAGCTCTGACCAGACAAGCTAAACACCAATGGAATAGCATGGTTAGAACTACATGTACATAAAAGAAATTGTCATTGAAACCAACAAGAAATCAATTTAGAACTCCTTTTCTGTAGCCTAATACATTTCCTGTGATGCTTGAATGAGAGACAGGGTGTGTACTAGGCATGAATTTTACGCGAGATGGTGGGATTTCAATTTTTTTCAGATGAGTTGCGGATCAGCACTCAAGCAATGACAGGACATCACAAGCAGAATCTCGGAGGGCTTTTTTCTCAAATAATCCTTGACTGCATTGTACAAATTCAGAACCCACTATCCATCACGCACACATTTTATATATTCCACACATTTTTTTACTTAATACTGGACGACGCTGAAAAAATGCCCAAGATCAATTCAATATCATGTTAATCCATTTTTCTGCCAACGTATTTTTTCAGATAATCATACAGAAACGTTTGTGACTGAAACGTTGCTAGGCCTGGCTCCATAAGATAGCACACGAATTACATTTATGTGTTATTTGCCTACACAAAGAATTAGTAGCTGTAACCAAGTTATCAAAACATGAAACCTATCTAAAAGTTGGTGCAACTAGTCAGAACTATGCTACATAATGGAAGTTTTAAATCGTTATACAGTACATGTATTGGTAAATGCAAATATTTTTTAGTCCTTTCCCCTGACACAAACAGGGAAAATGAAAATGAATGAAAATGCCGAATGAAGGATAAATTTTCAGAAGGCTATTGGCCAGTTTGATGTAAAGGACAAAGAGCGAAATGATACAAGTTACACGAAAATGAAAATGGGCTAAGTCTACATGTGGTGCTGACACACAAGATAGGGTAGGGGATGAGGTGCGCAGGAAATTGGATGACAAAATAGGAATTTTATATCAAATTTGAACAAAGTATCAGACACACCATCATAACTAAGTCAAGGTAGCCTATTTAAGCTGGGTTGTCAATCAATGTCCATTGTGGCCAAAGTTCTGATAAACATTTGTAAAGATTAGAAAAAAATCTGCAAAATTTGAAAATACATGTATCTTTCAAACCTAATTGATATGCTTCAGAGTCTGAGATACTCGTCTCTCAAAGAGTCTACATTTTATTAGAGTGGACTTGTGAAACAGTTGGACATAAAAATTCCACTCTTTGAAATATTGAGAGATCTCAGAAGCGAAAGATGCCAGATGTTTCCACTCTGCCACTCTATTACGATGAAATCTTTAAAAAGGTGATTGCTTACAGAACAATTTTGAAAACAAAGAGGTAGGCAGTCACTTTGGCACTGGAGAAGGTACAGGTTAGGAGAAGCAAGCGCCTGGATAAGACTTCTTCTAAAGCTTTGTAATGGTGCATTTACAGAGTCATGCAAACTAGATGTGTTCCAAAACAAAACTACAGCGTTACTAATCTTGGAAATTTGCAAGAGATACAAGTACACCTGAAAGGGGCAACAAGGTCTGACTTTTTGTCTGAAGGGCCATCTTAGGGAGTCGCCTCCTTCCCCCACAAGATGTTAATATCACACTTTTTTTGAAACCTCACCATCAACTCTTTCAGCTACCTGAGGCCAGTATGGTGATAGCACTGGCATTTCAGAATACGTAATCTTATGCCGAAAAAGTTAACATGGCGCGATTTCAAGATTCCAGCAGATTAATTTTGGAATTCCATAAAAAATTCAATTTTGTGCTATTTACAAGACAATGAAATATGTTTATAATTCATTTCAGACAAACAGGATACTGCTACTGAGCCTAGTACCACGAGAACTCCGTTGTGTGGTCAAAAGATTTTAATTCCCTTTTGAGAGAGGCAGGATTATCAAGGATATCTCCCAAATTGAAAACACTGAGAATTCACTCATTGCTCATGCATTTGATGAAATTCTGTTCCGAACAACTACTGTGATGGAATGACCAAAGAACTTCATACAAAGTGGTCAGAGATACTAAAGTCTCAAATTCCCAGGAAGCTTAGAATATTCCAGAATCTCTATCCTCCCATAGCAGGGCTTCGGTCTCACTCCTCTTCGTATACTAGTGGATGAAGAGGAGTGAGGTAAAAACCCCTGCTGTGGGAGGATGAGAATCTCAGGAAATTCTAACATCTCATATTGCCAGATTTTTCAGAATATTCTAAAAGTTTAGAGGTTTTTTCTATATCTGACTTATGTCACCCAAATGACACACCATACGGGAACACATCTAGAAT
Source organism: Notospermus geniculatus (assembly GCA_002633025.1). Lineage (NCBI taxonomy): Eukaryota > Metazoa > Nemertea > Pilidiophora > Heteronemertea > Lineidae > Notospermus > Notospermus geniculatus. Next base: position 6,991 of record NMRB01001141.1, on the reverse strand, counting down.
AAACATGACTCGGAAAAAAATCCTTTTTACTTACACCATTGATTTAACTCATTTATTAGAACCGAGATCAGAAGGTTTAGCCCAAGAATGCCTCCTCAGTAAGAGCCGTCCCTTGGGCTTGGTAACTGTGGACACGGACCTCGGGGTCGACCGCAACACTATGTCTCTTTGCCTACCCAGAGGTGAAAAAAATTCATTAAAGAAGGACATGAAATTAATTAATACTTCAAAGGTGGGCATTAGTAAAGTTCAAGGAATGACGAATGATGGTTTCTAGACTGAGAGTGTTTTG
>NMRB01001140.1:209174-219240 GCA_002633025.1 Notospermus geniculatus | reverse complement strand
ACCAAGTTTCGGCCCGATTGGACATCCAATATGGCCGCCAGGTGGCGTAACCTGAAAATCAAGTAAGTGCTATTACTCAGGAACGGCTTGACGCAGAGTGCTCAAATTTGATATTTACCTCCATCTAGATGACCTTTACACGCATGTCAAATTTCGGCCTGATTTGACTTCAAACATGGCCAACAGGAGGCGTAACCCAAAAATCATCAAAGTGCTGTAACTCAGGGACGCCTTAACCCAAGGCGCTCCAATGTGCTATGTGGTCCCCTGCATATGACCTTTATGTGCATGTGAAGTTCCAGCCCGATCGGACATCCAATATGGCCGCCAGGTGGCGTAACCCAAAAATCATCAAAGTCTTTTCTGGGAATGACTTGACCCAGATTGCTCATAATTGATATGTACCTCCCTCTGTCATTAGACTATTATGTCCAACCCAGTGAGCACATGGTCCATGGACCATTTCATGTAGAATTTGTCGAACACTTTCTTTGTCCTCCCACAGTGAGATGCAGGAAAGGTAGATGCCAGTCTAGTTTTGGCCCAAGTTCTGAATCTCCTCTTGATTCTATGGTCTGGTATGTGGAACATGTGGAATCGGTTCGTGAAACTGTGGAATCGGCGACGTTGTAGCCTAGGATTATTCGGCTGAAATGCGATGAAATGGCATCTACGTTGTTCTAGATTCAAAAAATTTTCTCACGCGAGCAGTGTTCTAGCCAGAAATATTTCCAAACAGGGTGGGATGACTGCATTTTCCTATGATTTTAAGGCCCTGGCTTTTCAAACCGGCTGGGAGTGAAATTCAAACAGGATGGTGTAATAGAAAATGCATTGCAAGTCACATTTTTAAACAGGGTGGTAAAATGACATCTGAATTTTGAACAGGGCGGTACCGCCTTGTAAAACTGGTCTGGCTAGAACACTGGCGAGGGCCTCTCGCCCTCTGGTCTCACCTGGTTTTCCGCAGTATTGATCTAAACTCAGTCTCATCTCTGAATTCATACCGTTATCACATTTTCCATACTTTTGACAACTGAAACAGAAACTGCATGTTTTCCTTGATTCCTACAGATGGATGATTTGCGGCAGCAGTTGTCCCATGCTGAGAGGGAACGGAACCAGATGAGGAACCGCGTGGAGGAGATCAGGACAGAAGACGACATCAAGGAGAGGAAGAGATTGAAAGCTGGTGAGTGGAGGTTTTCTTTAAACATGGAAGCATTCTCAGAAAACTCGTCGATGAAGCGTTTCTTTGATTAAATGAAATGGTCCATGGACCATGTGCTCACCTGTGGGTGAATGTACCAGAAGAAGATGGCAATTGTGTTTTGGGTTTTAGCCACCTAGTGGCCACGCCAAGAATTGAATTGGGGTGAAACTTGGTGTCATTGGTCATCTGACCTTGGGGAATATATGTACCAAGTTTCAGGTCAATGGCCCCTGCGGCCGCCGCCACGAAACGTGCCACCTGATTGCAAAATTTTGAACTTTGACCTCTGTGGCCTTGAAAAAGAGGTCAGATGAAAACCTGTATTATATATCATGTAACCTCATTAGATGTACCTACGATAAAAATTTAATTTGGTGAGGATCCGATCAACGGTTAAGGCGAAATAGCACTTTAAAGGTTTTCGGTTAAACCCCCTGGTGGCCAAGCTAGGAATCAAATCGGACTGAAACTTGGTGTCTGACTGAGGTCATCTGACCTTTGGGTACATCTGTACCAAGTTTGTACCAAGTCAGTTGGCCAAGCGGTTACAAAACGTGCCCTGCTAACGGACGACGATAACAACAGCGGATGACGGACACCGCGTGACGACTATAGCTCATGGGTGAGATAATTTTGATAAAAAAAGTGTGACATCTGATGAAGAATTCTTTTTATTTCAGCTCAAGATGAGAAAGAATATGAAAGGAAACAACTCGAGAAAGAAATCCATGAACTGAAGGTTCAACTGACACGATCAACTCAGCAAGACTCGGCTGAGATTGAAGACCTGAAGAGATTGTTGGATAGGACAGAAAGACAGAGATCTCAGATGGCGGACCATGTTGATGTAGGTTTTTTTAGTATTTTTGGAGGATTATGTGTTTTTCCCCTTTCCCTCTGTAGAAGGAACTCAGAGGCGGATCCAGGATTTCGGAAAAGAGGGGGTGCACTTTGCTAGAAACATTGAAATCTGCGGTGAATTTCAATGATTTGCTCCAAATTTCACAGTCAGTTTTACAGATTTGTCGGCCGAAAGGGGAGGGTGTGCCCCCCTTGGATCCGGGCCTGGAACTTGTGTTTTTGCACAGGTACATGTATTGGGTGGTATTCATAAACGCTAGCAAATGCTTTTACTTGGAAAATGGGTACGTTTGTAATGCACATCCCTGTGTAAATTGTAAGCAAAAAGCATTTGCTAGTCTTTATGAATACCACCCATTGGCTGGTATTCATAAAAGCTATAAAATGCTTTTACTTCAGATGGTGATTCGTGGAACACACTGTCTTGCAATTAAGCAGGTGACAAGATCTTGATACAAAGGATCGTGTGATACTGGTATATAATGTTTTGATGATTTCTTTCTGTGCACAGACTTCTTACACAGACTTTCAGTTTTTTATGAGTGCTAATACAATCGTCCATACATGTACATCGCGACGGTCGCCCAAACAAAAGTTGCAATTTCTCGAAAACTCGAATGATACGTAAATTCTACTACACGAGACACCACTTGGCACCACAGTGAAATTTCGTGCCAGTTGGTGCAATATTAACTTGGACACGAAGTGATCTGGTGCGAAAATAACCTCACATTGTGAACAATGATTAAACATAAAAGACACCTAAAGCTTGCACACAGACAAATAACGCTCAGACATATTTGGTACAGCCAAATATTTGGGTCATTACCCAAATTGGATGCGACCAGAATATTGCTACACCACTGTTTGTGGCTGCGCCAGATATCAAACTGAGGCTGAGACCCATTGAAATCTAGAACAGTCCATGGGTCTGTAATGCAATAGTGCACAACAGCTGACATCTCTACATGTGGTAAGTATCTCACTATAGGCGCGTTCACATTAGCACTTTAAAGCGATCTGAGACCGGCCTAAACAGTTAGTGTGCATTAATCGTTCATACTACGAAGTTTTTAATGCGATCTCAGGCTGGTGTGATAAAATCTGATGTCCCCGTCTTTCTGATGTCCCCATTCATTGTTTGCCACAGGATTAAGGGTTTTGGTCTCTCTAGCGTCCAATTCAATGGTGCCGCTTAATCCGTAAATGTATTGTTGGGGGACATTAGATTCAGCTACACCGGTTGCAAGTCTGCGTCTTGTAGCGATTTCAGGCCGAATCGGTTTACAGTTTGGCACGTACTGTCAACGCGCTGACTGGGTCACTGCAAACTGTTCAAACACACTGTCTGGACTGGCCAAGGGTACCTAAATCGGCCTGAGATCGCAACAAGAAGCGGACTTGCTAGACCGGCCTGAGATCGCATTAAAAAAATAAATGTACTGTGAACGCACCGTAAGCTAGACCGGCCTAGCCAATGCGCATTCCCGAATGCGAACTGGGGAATTCGGTCTCAGATCGGTCTAGATGTGAACGCGGCTTATGGTCCCTGGACTTCATAGAATGGCAGAGCCTGGAGCTGCACATTCGGAACGACCTGAGGCGAACTGCTTATCTGTCCACTGGGTGACGTATTTCACCTCGGACACAAGTCCAAGGCAGCCATTTTGTTATCAACAAACCCACGTGACCACCGGCGTCAGGACTGTGGGACTATTTTGACCTGTTTTAAGATGTTCAACCTTATCCTTATTTGTTGGATAAGTTGAGGCATATTATATATAAACGTACCGGTATCTCACCCAATCTGCCAATAGGGAGTTTAAGAAATCAAGTGATAAACGCTAACTTTACGACAATGTTATTTTTCATACTGCGAATTCACCAGATTATATATTGCATTTTTGGTACAAAAAATAATGTTGTCGTAAAGTTAAAGCCCCACAGTATTGAATTTTACGATATTTTCAAAAAGTTAGGAGAGTGCACATAGAGGTCCCATAGCCTCGTGAAAGTCCCCAAAATGCTTGCCTGATACGCACCTCACAGAATCAAGGCCTAGTTTTCAGCACGCATTGGAAAACACTGCAGGGAGAGCTCTAATGTATTCTGACAGAGCGTAGTACATTTTACACTACGCTGACGTCGTGACGTCGTGCGAGAATCGCGGCAATGATTTGCGTTTTTCAAATTCAATACAGTGGGGCTTTAACATTTATCGTTTGATTTCTTAAACTCCCTAATTATTGATCCAATAAACGCAACGTTTTTGTGTGACCTAGTTAGTTCATGCGTAGGGCGCTGCTGGTGTGATAAGGCGACCGCATCCAAACCCAGAGATGCCGTATTTTCTACGCATATTTGCCCCTCTTATGTTAGTACGCCTGTAGTCCCTTTTCCTACGCCCAAAATAAAAAAAACTGACGCTCAAAAACAATCATTCAAATTTACCGCGAGCGCCAGCGGTAGTGGAGCGGGGATGACGAGAACCAGTCTAATGACGAACATTGCCAAAGCAAAACCATACATATGAAATCAGCTTTGAGCACGACTGCATATGGTAGATGGCATTTCTTACGTGGATTTGTGGCGGTTCATCTCGTATCGTCAGACCTTTTCACTTCTCTGCTACCCGAAATGGATGAGGACAAGGGACTACTGACAACCATCATCAAATTAGGGACAAACTGCAGATTTTGGACAAAAATTACTAGGGATAATTTTGAGGTTGGCATCTCTGCAAACCCCCAGAAACGCAAGGAAATCCTTGCGCGTTCAAGATGGCTGCCTTGGAATTGTGTCCGAGGGGAAATGCGAGTGTCTACGGAAATTGCCGAGCAGTTGCCTTCGGAAGTTCCGAATGGGTGCTGCAGCCACGAATATGTCTGTGCCATCAGGTGCACAGTGCTATGTGTCCTCTGCATGTCTGTACCTTGATTGTTTGACCCTGTGATAAAATGATAGTGTTACCATCTTTTGTGGCAACCCTAGCTTGTCTATCTCCTTCTGGTGGAAATTGGTGAATATGCTGGTAGGCTATTTATAGATGGGCCATTGTGAATGATAATCATCTTGAAGTATATTCAGATAAAGGTTACCCACAACAACAACATCACCAAAACGTTCAAAGTTTATGTCAGTGAAAAAGACATCATCCCAAATTGTTACTGCTATATCTGTCACATTACACTCACGCCTCCGTGTTGTTATTCTCTGTATCCCTGTCTCCTTTATCTCATAGACGGACAATCTTCTCACCCCTCCAACAAAGAAGAATCTCCCTCCACATGATATCATTCTGGGGTGTGTCACCTCATCTATCCCTTCGTCAATTCTGTGTATACCGGTATGTATGACAGCACCCGTCTCGGTCGATTCCCCCCCACAAGTCCGACATCCCACAAGTCCGACGTCCCACAAATCCGACATAAAAAACAAAATATCCCATTTTCGGCACCACATTTCATGTATTTTCAACAATAAACTTTGAGAGACCCTACATCAAAAACCTGTGGCCCAATTTTTTTCATATTTTTGCCAGAGAATACTTATGCATCCGTCTTCTAAATGATATATGAACCATTCGAATATTTTTAAAAACTTGGCTGGGGTAGGGGGTAGAGGGTACCATACCCCCAAAGGTCCGTTTTTACCTACCAGTCTTTGGTGCCTTATAGCTAATCCTCTGCAAGGAGTTCAGCAATGAAATCATCAGCTAATGTGAAGTTAGGATAGGGTAGTTGAATGCAAAAATAAAATCTTGAATATCTTAACCGGAAGTACTTTATTATCATATTTAAAAATGGCCGCAAATTCACATATTTTACCTATATTTTGAGGAAAAATGAAATAAAACGCAGCATTCAAGCACTTATACCAAGGTTTATTGGGTCAGCAAATCTAACTATCTCATCAATCAGGGTTGGAGCTGTGAAATATTTCCCCCTAGCCATTTCTTTAGCCACATTGAAGTCTTATTTAGCCAAAATCATTGGAGTTTAGCCACTTTCTCAGATGAGTTTAGCCGGAAACTGATCTCCTTCAGGTAAACTTATGATACAGTGTACCTTAGCCACATGTCTGGCACTGATATAGACATAAAACCTGACAATGTCTTATGCCAGTTATGTGGTGCGACCAATCAACCTCCTTGTGGATGCAGGTGACCCTGCAGAAAGATGTTTCAGGTCTTTGTTACTGATACATCCTGTATAATAATTATATTAAAATCCCATGATTGTTATTGATTCTCCATGGAAAAGTATTCCACTTGATATTGCTGACACCCTCCACAGTTATTGACACACACTACAGAAAAATCTTCCAAATATGTAGTGTTGTTGTTGATACACACCCTATACAAACTAGTAGTGTCGCCATCTATTGCTAACTTGATGACTCATGTGCTCTGCATGCATTAGTGGCACTGGCCCAGTTTTCCCGCCAAAAGATCGTCGATGACCAAATACGGCTACGAAAGTATCTCCTTACTGGATGAACCCTAGCAAACAAATTTGATATGACTGGAAAGTGCATTCTTTCTGCATTACAGCCAAATTGATTATACAGGAATTCAGTCAGGGGTTTGAGAGAAATGGACTTGGAAATATAACAAGCTCTGTCAGATTAAATGTTGAAGTCGGGTCACTTCGAAGCTTGTGGCTGATTTTCACAAGCTGAATAGGGTAATCGGCCTAAAATACCTGGGCAGCTGGGGGAAAACATTATTGCCAGAAAGGTGTTTCGCACTTCCAGGGCTCTTTTTCGCCACATGGGGTTATTTTGAAGCCCTCACCAAAATTTTAGTAACTTGATATTTTACTTTCGTCAACGGCATTTGCCGTTCGCCATTGGCGAAAATGCGAGCGGTAGCGCCAACCCTGGTCAATACTAATGCCAGCTGACCGCCATTGGTTTCCAAGATGGCTGCCAACTATCGGCTATTTTAACCGTCGTCAACGAAAGTTTTTGAAAAATTTAAGTCATAATCAAACACCCAACCTATTTTTAGCTCACCGGGGTGAGCTATTACGATGGTGAAGCGTCCGTCGTCGGCGTCGTCGTCGTGGTGTTCTGTTAGCAGGGCACGTTACTTTCGTAACCGCTGGGGCTATGGATCTGAAACTTGTTACATACATAGCCCTAGGTCAGATGACCCATGACACCAAGTTTCGGTCCGATTCGATTGTTGGCTTGGCCACCAGGTGGCCAAAACCAAAAACACAAAAAGTGCAATAACTCCTGAACTAATAACTGGATCATCTCCAAATTTTAATCATAGGTGTATCTAATGAGGATACATGACATATGTAACGAGTTTTTGATTTGACCTACTTTTCAAGGTCACAGAGGTCAAAGTTCGACAAAAGTGACAATCCTCTCACAGTTTGTTATTATTTCACCGAGCGACTTCATATTTTCCATAAACATGCATTGGAGGGGGCCCTTTAAAAATACCAAGTTTCGGCCCGATTGGACATCCAGTATGGCCGCCAGTTGGCGTAACCTGAAAATCAAGTAAGTGCCATTACTCCGGAACGGCTTGACGCAGAGGGCTCAAATTTGATATTTACCTCCATCTAGATGATCTTTACATTCATGTCAAATTTCAGCGTGATTTGACTTCAAACATGGCCACCAGGTGGCGTAACCCAAAAATCATCAAAATGCTGTAACTCAGGAACGCCTTAACTGTTAACCCAAAGCGCTCCAATGTGCTATGTGGGCCCCTGCAGATGACCTTTATGACCATGTGAAGTTTCGGCCCGATCGTAGGCCTACATCCAATATGGCCGCCAGATGGCGTAACCCAAAAATCATCAAAGTGCTGCAACTCAGGAACGACTTGACCCAAAGCACTCCAATGTGCTATGTGGTCCCCTGCAGATGACCTTTATGTGCATGTGAAATTCCGGCCCGATCGAACATACAATATGGCGCCAGGTGGCATAACCCAAAAATCATCAAAGTCCTACCTGGGAATGACTTGACCGAGATTGCTCATAACACTGATATGTACCTCCCTCTGTCTATTATGTCCAACCCGGTGAGCACATGGTCCATGGACCATTTCATTAGGGAAATGCGATGAAATGACAGAAATCCACAGTGCCATATGAACTCAGTGATTAACTTCAATCCCAGGTTCATTATTTACCGCAGTTAGCCAGTTTTGGCTACTTGCGCCGTCTGATAACGTTACCCTAAAAGGTGACATACTAAAAGTACCCCAAATCCCATGTCTAAAAACAACAAGAAAAGGACATCGGAGCGATGTCTATGGTTTCCGATGATAAGTTTACTACTCTAGAGCTAGTTATCTGTGACCTTGACCTCTGACCTTGAGAAGTATTGCGTAACTGGAACAGGGATCCTTGATTAAACAAATAGGGGATGGTTAAATTAACTTAATGCAGGCTTCTAATTAGTTTTCACCTGAAATTCTGAGTAGATTTGCACTTTAGAACTGTTTGACCTTGACCTTGACCTCTGACCTTCAAGGTCATTGTGTAATCTGAAAGCTCATCCTTGATAACCTAGGTGTAGATGAAGGTTTTAGGCTTCCACCATCACCAGGTTCTGTTTCATGGTATTTGTGATGGTTGGCTGTGACCTTGACCTCTGACCTTGAGAAGTATTGCATAACTGGGACAGGATCCCTGATTAAACCTATCGGGGATGGTAAATTCAGGCTTCTAATTCGTTTTTTCCTGAAATTCCGAGGAGATTTGCGCTTAAGAACTGTTTGGCCTTGACCTTGACCTTTGACCTTCAAGGTCATTGCGTAATCTGAAAGCTCATCCTTGATAACCTAGGTGTACATGTAGGTGAAGGTTTTAGGTCTCTACCATCACCAGATTCTGACTTATGTCATGTTATCAAATTTGAATATCAAATCTCACCACGATATCAGCAAATATCATGCGACTGAGCAGGTGCAAACTGAAAATTTCAGTTGCAGTAACATCCGTGGATGAGCAATGATGTTGTGATACCAGTTTCAAGTCACTTACTGTAGCAGATCTACCGATATGTCAAAATATCAAATTTGATATATCAATATCATTATGATGCTGACACTGGAGAATAAATTTGTTGATGCCAGTATCTTGCCAAGGGCCATAAACATAGGGAGGAACTTGTTGCTAGTGCTCTACCTGGCGTCGGAGACAAGTTATTCAAGAAACAAAAGTGTGACAGACAAAATCTCAACTTTTGATATGTCAATTTCACCATGAACCAGGTATCGGAGGTTTCAAATTTTCATTTTATCTTGTAGCTCAGGTCATGAAACCTGGGGGTAGGTCACTTTCCAGGTCTGTAGCTCTTGCAGGAACAAAGTTACAGGTGTGACAGACTGAACAGACAGAAACACACACGCACACACACAGACACACAGACAGACACCACGACCAAACACTATATGGTTTCCGATCTTGATATCGGAAACCATAATTAGAACTTCTATAATTTGGACTGATGTGTGGATGGGGGCATTCTATGGTGTATAAAGAATGGACTCGCCGCCATTTTATTGGAATTCATTTTGTTTACAGGGAGTTCTAGTTGTTCTAAGATTAGGGATTTGGGGTACGTTTAGTAAACCCTTAATAAACCACACGTTAAAAAGGACGTAGGTAGGCCCCATTTGGGGACGACAACATAATTTTTAGCTCACCGGGGTGAGCTATTACGATGGTGAAGCGTCCGTCGTCATCGTGTTCCGTTAGCAGGGCACGTTTCGTAACCGCTGGGGCTATTGATCTGAAACTTGGTACATACATGGCCCTAGGTCAGATGACCCATGACACCAAGTTTCGGTCTGATTCGATTGTTGGCTTGGCCACCAGGTGGCCAAAACCAAAAACACAAAAAGTGCAATAACTCCTGAACTAATGACTGGATCATCTCCAAATTTTTATCATAGGTGTATCTAATGAGGATACATGACATTTGTAACGGGTTTTTGATTTGACCTACTTTTCAAGGTCA
>NMRB01001140.1:190157-200324 GCA_002633025.1 Notospermus geniculatus | reverse complement strand
CCGAGATTGCTCATAACTGATATGTACCTCCCTCTGTCATTGGACTATTATGTCCAACCCGGTGAGCACATGGTCCATGGACCATTTCATTGAAATTTTCTCTGATGACTCCTCCTGCTACTGGTGTTATAATTTCTTCATTTGACGTATCGGTATACAGTTAACTGCGCCTAAGTCAACACTGCTAGGTGATATTCAAAGCACCTAGCAGGTGCTATTCAAAGCAATAACTGTCAGATATTAAAACAACTGGCTGACATAGTCTCTTTCGGCCTCTTCAATGCTACAGAAATTGATCATGCAACAGAGTGTCTGACATATTTCCAAGAGTGTCGACAGTCTACTTGGAGAGCACCTTCCACGGGCAAGTCGCTGTCGAACAGGAAAATTGCGACAGAAAACTTTCAGGTGGAAGGCCAGCATTAGTCTTTTTTCATGCCTTCATATTATTCTCTTTTCCGCATTTCAGGTGGAAAATGAAATGTAAAAGATTGGAGAAAGAATTGGAAAAATACAGAAGCGACACGGATGGACTTAGTACAAAACAAGAAGAACTGCTCAAAGAAAATGAATGCCTTAAGTGCCACTTGAACACTGCCAAACACCAACTGGAAAATATGAAAAAAGAGATGGGAGATATTTTGGTAAGTTTTGTAAATGTGTGATTCCCATCACTCACTTCAGCAGATTTTAGTCTGGTTGTCACCCGACTTTTTTCCAGCCGATACACTCGCTAGTAAAGGTGGGGTGGTGTGGTGTTTACTGTTTTCAGGGTTCCCATGCAGTAAGGAAATCTGGAAAAAGTAGGGAAAATTAAAAAAAAACTTTTCCTGATAGTGAAAAAGTAGTGAAAATTACTTCGTCACCATCAAAATTGGGAAAAGGTAGGGAATTTTATGACACCCGAAAATTTGTTTATGTCAGCCATGTTAGCTACAATCTCCCCAGCGTGCCTCACGCATGTCACATGGCTTATTACAAATTCATGATATTATGGGATCGGCCTACATAGCCTCTTCCTGTCGTATCGCACATCTTAATTGGCTGATTTTAGTGACCTTGCTATTTTAAACCAATCAGAATGAGTGTAACTGATGCCGTTGGCTCAATTTCCCATCTTGGCATGTTCATGTCATCTGGCGTTTCGTGCTTGATTTCTGTGATTCAGCCCCTAAATCTTGGGGGAAAAGTCCATGGAAATTGGTAGGGAAAAGATAGGGAATTTTGGGGGATGAAAAGGGTGGGAACCCTGTGTTTTGTAATCACTGCTGTGCTGGCAACCCTCTCTCCTTTCTTACATTATTTCAGGAAAATATGAGAATTAGAATGACTTAATGAACACATCTTTTCAACTTTTTCAGTCATGCCGTGCTCAACAAGAAGAACAACTTAGACTCAGGGACAACGAAGTAAGTACACAAAAAATTCCAATGGAAGCCTATTCAAATTGACAACCCTGTGCATTCAGAGTAGAATGCTGACACAAACTACATGTACTTCAAGCATATAGTTGGGTGAAAAGAGTTGGGGAGTGTAAAAATTGCATAGTCTTTGTGCTTCTTCCATTAGCTGCTGTTCTGTGTTCGGATTTGGTCTACGTCAATGGGTCATATGAATAAAGACTAGCGAATGCCATTACTTCAGATTTGTACAGCGTTCCCTCCTGCATTTGTATTGCAAAATTCAAGTAAAAGCATTTATGCTTTATTCATATGACCCAATATCTATTGCTTCATCAAGAAATTTGACCCGGCTTGCTTCTTTCCAACCAGGGCAGGTACTGTCTCAATCAAGCCTCTTGCGAATTCCATTTCAAGCACCAGGAATTCACAGGAAGGTTTCAGTGGTAGACTTTCCTGCCGTTAGAGGCCACCACCAGTTAGCGGGTCCTAGAACGTCATGGAATTTGATGTCACAGAGAAGAAATGCACGCCACATCGTCATCCATAATGACGTGGACGCCATGGCTCACACATTTGACGTCAAATTTTGTGACGTTCTAGGACTGCTAACAGGTGGCCTCTATTAAATGACAGTAAAGTCTCCCATTGATTAGGCGAGGCTTTTTTTATGACTTGTTTCGCGGATCCGCCGCAGACCATTTTTAGAAAATAGAAAAAAAAAAAAAAATTTTCCCATTTCACGGATCCGCCGATGGTTGAAAGCCTGTTTTTTGAAAAAAAATAAAATTTTATTTTTATTTTTTTCCCGTCCTCCGAACGAGAATGAGATAAAAAGCTTGTTTATTTTATTTTTTTCCGTCCTCCGCTCCGCCGCCGATCTCTCACACTACACAGTTCGCCGGCGAACTGATGAAGTACACCACCCTCGAGTTTGCCAGACGATATAATCCCGACTTGAAGATAGCTTTCACTTCTACAGTGTCCTGAACTTTTGGTTTTATTTCTCTGGGATGGAAAGAAATCGCCTCAAAAACTGTTTGATTGGATTGCTGGTGAAATTTCCTTTCCAATGACATAGAGCTTGCCCGTGTTAGTCGTTTTTATGATGATATATTAACTTGATTTGTGTGAATAGGCAACAGCCGTCAGTGGCTGACAGAGCTGGCTTCGTGCCAAGTCATCTCCAGAGTGTGTGCCTACGATGTTTCTGGTCAGCCGGTCTGACCTAATTAACAGAAATAAACTATGATGGACACAATGAGAGGCTCAAATTGGATGTTTTGTTCAATACTCTGTTGATTTCATTGCAACCTTTACTTAGATTAATCATTTTGGGGCCAAAGTTATCAAGTTAATTTGACTCAGTTGGTAGGAATCGGAAGCATGGGAAGAGCCAATCAGAAAATACCTGGGTTTAATATGGTGTAATAGGCGGGAAATTTGAATTCACTTGTGGAGTCTAATGAATGAGAGGCCTTTCACAGCCACTTACCTGACTACCTTTAGCTTGAGAGAAGTTTCTCCCTAAAATTAGGGCCTAGTCTCATATCTCTGAAGAACTGAGTCAAGTTTAAGAGGATACTCAGCAAATATACACAAAAGGAAAATGGAGTGACCGGGTAGGTTTATTTAAAACCCATTTTGGTACTTGAAATTTTGGCAGGACAACCAAAATTTTGGCAGGACAACCAACTTCTCATGTAAAAAATCCTTAAAGGTAGACCCCTGGTAATCTGACAGTGGAGTGGTCTGACAGGAGCATCCAGCAGGTTTTCCTAGGCTGCCTCACAAGTCACATATTCATGAAGCCATAACAACTTTGGCAAAGCTAAGATGGCTTCCTGAAAATAACCCCAGGCATGCCAGGTGTCGAAGCAGTTTATTCACGTGACGTGCTTGAGTGAGAAATAATTTTTTTTTTCAAGAAAAATATTTATTTTTATTTCTTCCTCCGCTTCGTAAACAGGGTAAATATCCTTCGAGAAATCAAAAAATGCTGAAAAAAAATTTTTTTATTTTATTTTTTTCCCTCCCTCCTCACATAATTTGTCAGTAGAAATGTCCGAGAAACAAGTCATAAAAAAAGCCTCGCCTTATAGTGCACCGGTACTTTGCAAACGTCGAAGATTCCAGTGTTGTGTAGCTCTCTGACAGATTGACCAGTCTCTTCATGGCTTTCTTTTTTCTTCTTCAGTTATGTGACATACGAGTGCTGAAGATGGATCTAGAGAAGGACATGAGAGATTACAAGTGTATGAATGAGAGGGTAAGAAGACATCTATTAATATGACAGTGTTAAAGTCTGAAGGAAAGCTACTACTGCCTGAAAAATCAAACCGGTTTGATTTCTCACCACGAAAATTGCTCAGGGTTGCCAGTTGTGGTGATGCGTGATCATCAGCAGCACACGAGACCACTGAGTGGAGACGTCTGCTGTAAACCGGCAACTGCCACAAAATTTGCCGAGCACGAAAATTGCCTGTATGAGCAATGAAAGTGGTGACGTGTGCTGCTGCAATGAAATTTCTTAATGATGTGTTTTGGAATGGGGTCTTTTTGACAGTTGAAGGAAGAGATCCATTCCTTGGAGATGACAATATCAACGGTGAAGGATGAGAGAGGACACATGGAAGAGAAGCTGTCGACAGTACAGGCATCGAATCTTGTGGCTCAAGATGAAAATAAATCTCTCAGGGTGAGTTCACATAGCTTGGGAGCCTGCCCTTGGGGCTGCCATTCTGGCCTACAGTTAACAACAACAACAACAAAAGACGGCAACAACAGAAGACAACAACAACAAAAGACGACGACGACTACAAGACGACGACAACGACAAAAGACGATAATGACAAAAGACAACGACAAGGACAAACGACAAAAGACAACGACAACAACAAAAGACAACAACAACAAAAGACGACGACGACAACTACAAGACGACGACAACAACAAAAGACGATAATGACAAAAACAACGACAAGGACAAACGACAACGACAAAAGGCAACGACGACGACGACTACAAGACGACGACAACGACAAAAGATGATAATGACAAAAGACAACGACAAGGACAAACGACAAAAGACAACGACAACAACAAAAGACAACAACAACAACAAAACACAAATTCCATAATTTCTTTCATCAAATTTCGACAAAATTCTGTGACATCGTGTCAATTACTCCTTGGCCTACGGAATTCACAGCGCACTTATTGGGTGAAACTTCAACCTCATGATTGAGAATGTTGAGACTGTATAAGTTTGGGACATCACCGTTATTTTTTGCTTGCAGAGGGAAATTCAAGAAGTTGGTGTCCAGAAGGCCGAACTATCTGCTCAACTTAATGAAGTGCTTTTACAAAGACAAGAACTCAAGAAAAATTTACAAGACTGCCATAGAACTGAACAAAATCTCAGGGATGAGATATCCGCTCTCACGAGACAAATGAGAGAGGTGAGTTAAACAGCTCGCTACCATACAGGGGCGGATCCATGATTTTGGAAAAGAGGGGGCGCACAGTGCTAGAAACATTCATTGTCTCACTCATTGACACTAACCTGACTGTCTTCCTCATCACTATCGTGTGCCAAATCACTGAAATCTGGGTCCGAATCGGCTACCAAATCGGCAGCCTCCTCGGCGGAATACCACGTTCAGGACGCCGATACTCCTGCTGGCGGCCATTGTTCTACGATCTATAGAATGTGTACATGGCTAAAAATAGCCGTGACTCAATGCTGATCCACGTGGAAGCCGATGTTAGCTCTCCGTCGATGTGGAGACGGGATATTTCGAAACTGGCGGTAAATTTGAATGGATCGTGACGGAGATCTCCGTCAAAACGCACCGTACCGTATACGCACTGCGTCGCGGAGATCTCCGTCAAAACGCACCGAAGGTGTTAAAAGAAATTATTTACTAACAGTGATGCGATTTAGGCTAAGATAATTGGTGGTGGGGAGAGACCTGGGGTAGCCGCATAGAAACTCCCCTAGTGCTTCGACAGCCTATCGGTGTTAAAATGCATGGAAAAGTGTACAGCACTATCGGCAGATGGGCTCCGCTAGCGCTAGCGGAGTGTCTATGCGGCCATCCCTGCACTTCAGTCAGTAAAGGGTGTGAAAGGATACATAGAAGAAATGTTATATGACTGTACAAGCACCAAATCTTGTGTGTCTCAAGAAAACACTAACCTGGTAGGGTGAGTTCATTCACCTGTGGAGGCTCCATCCATCAACTGAAATGTTGCAGGGAAAAATCCTGAAAGAAGCTGTCTGAAATCACAACGCTTGGTGCGTATGAGCAAAGGTAGATGTCGTGCATGTGTGGGCAGTGCTTGAAGGGAAAAAAGTCAGGAGAGTGGAAAACAGCTCACCTACATGTACTTTGACCAAGGAGAGTTGTGGTGGGCTGTTTTTTCCCCAGTTTATGACAGAGTTCTCCACAGGGTTTGAAACAGACCGGGCGCTGGTGACCTCACACGGTTACTGATATTGGAAGGCGCTGCCGCATGCACGTCCTCAGCGGGGGGGGGGGGGNTGAAATCTAGAAGCCCTGAAATGCGATTTCCCGACATTTCGTAACGCAAATCTAGCTCCCGTCGGTACTTGGAAAACCTCAGTGTTATTTAAAGAGAACAATTTTGACCGGGCGGCAATTTTTTTTGACCGAGCGGTGGATTTTTAGACCGGGCGCTGAGATCAATCCTGCGTTTTAGAATGGACGCCGCGCCCGTTCTCTTACACTAGTGGAGAACCAGGGTTTCCGCCAGAGGGTAAAATGGGTAAAATTCCGTACCCTAAAATTTTTCCAGGGTACGGATCCGTACCCTCAAAAATTTGATAAATTCACATATTTATCAGCAGTATTCATTGTTTTTCACCATTTAACATCATATTTCACGATGGAAAGGGATTTTATGCTTCAAAATACGCCTAAAATGGCACTAAACATCGTTTAAAACCAAAATAAACAAATAAAAATAAAAATAAAAATTTTTCCAAAAAAAAATTTTTTTTTTGGTCTGTACCCTCATTGTTTTTTCTGGCGGAAACCCTGAGAACCCTGTATGACTCCTCTCGATACTCTCGATACTCACGAACAGATTACGCCCGTAAACAACTTGCAAACATCGCCTATTCGCACTACCACGTGCATATACATCATTATTCATGTTTATGTGCCTACACATTTTGACTGTGACACAGAAAGGAAGCAGTCTGTGGTGATCGCAGCGCCATCTTCATCACATGCACAACACGTGTTAGTAATAAGCTAGTAATAGTAATACATGTATTCGCCTGAAGATGACATTTTAATGGCTCAGTTTGAACCAATCAGCGATGGTGCTCATACATTAACATTCATTACCACACTCTGATAACATATGTTCAAGTGATTTTGGCCGGCGTGCCTTGTTCACTTTGCGTGCGCGATGATTCGTGCTCGTAAACAGGATTTTAGGTGCGCGAGGGCAATCGCACACGTCTCCCTTCAAGCACTGTGTGGGGATGCGGAGTCCTGGGATAGACAGCTTACTTTGCATGGCATCTGTTTTCTTCATTCTTTCCCTCAGTTTGTATCTCCTCTGTTTTTTTTTCAGGATAATGAAAATCACTTAGCCACAGCAGATGACCTCAGGAGGCAGGCGGAGGAGGCCAAGTGTCGAGAAGCACGAGTGTGCCAAGATATAACAAGACGTATGAAGCGTGATCAAGCTGAATATGAAGCTCAAATTCAAGCACTCAAGGTTTGTTATTAGCCCACTTGGCCAATAGGCCAAAAGGGCTTATATGTATGCTGTGCTTGCCGGCTTTGGTGGTGGTCTGTCATGGGGGTGTGTGTGCGTGCGTGCATGCCTGTGTGTGAACTTTTCGTGAACGTTTTGTGAAAAACTTCGAAAGGGCTCTGTGTCTGGCGGTCTAAGAAAACCCGGCAGATGTCGCTGAATGACGAACAAGGGCTGTCAGATTCCCTGTGCATTGATCTACTATGTAGGCCTAGCTCCTGTATACCTGTTACAAAGTACATGTCCGCTATTGAAATGTGTGGGTTCAGCAAGGCCATTAACACTTTCCTCAAATGTGACATCCGCCAGGTTTTCCTATAGACCGCCACACGTATTTTGAGAATGGTTTGAGCTGTCACGTTGAAACTTTGTTTGTAGGCCTTACATGTCTGTACCTCTAGGTTGTAGTGATAGTGACTTTGCTAACGAAATTTCGGTGAAATCTAATTCTTGACTTTGCGACCTGGTCAAACTTCTTGATGCCAGTCTTGAATTCTACATTTACAGGTCGAAGTATCGGAAGTATCGGAGGATAAATCAAACTCCAAAATACTGTACTGATGCCAGTCTTGAATTCTACATTTACAGATCGAAGTATCTGAGGAGAAATCAAACTCCAAAATACTGAAACGCCAGGAGGAAAAACACCGCACAGATGTCGACAGACTACAGGAGGATGTAAACAGACTGGAGGATGAAAATCTCCGTTTGAAGAGAAAGTTACAGAAGACGAGACAAGAAATGGACACCAAGCTTCAGATTGCTGAAGATGACCTGGCAAAGTAAGAAATTCACTTGGTTAACCCATTCAGTGCCAGTTAAAGGGAGACTCCACGCATTGTAAACTTTTGAATTTTTAGCCCGCTTGGCCGAAGGCCAAAAGGGCTTATGCTGTGCTTAGATGCCTTAGTGGTGGTCTGTCGTGTGTGCGTGCGTGCGGGCGTGCATGCGTAACATTTCGCCTTGTCTGCACTCTAGCGCCTTCAGTTTTTGACGGATCGTTTTCATATTGCATATGTGTGTATATGGCCCCAAGATCTAGGCCAAGTTCGATTTTGGGCCTGCTGCGACTCCTATTATGGCCACTAGGGGGCGTTTTGTGAAAAATGGCTATTTTACGCAAATGATTTGAGCTAGAGTGCTCAATTTGAATCGTAGGTACATCTAATCATGTTACATAATATATATAACGGGTTTTTGATTTAACCTAATTTTGATGGGAAAATAGGTCAAATAACGAAAAATTAGCCGATATTTGGGCTTTGCCTTGTCTGCGCTCTAGCGTCTTCAGTTTTTGACGGATCTTTTTCATATTGCATATGTGTATATATGACCTCAAGATCTAGGCCAAGTGGCTATTTTACGCAACCGATTTGAGCTAGAGTGCTCAAATTGGAATCGTAGGTACATCTCATCATGTTACATCATATATATAATGGGTTTTTGATTTAAACTAATTTTGATGGGAAAATAGGTCAAATAACAAAAAATTGGCAGATTTTTGGGCTTCGCCTTGTCTGCGCTCTTGCTTCTTCAGTTTTTGACAGATCATTTTCATATTGCACATGTGTATATATGGCCCTAAGATCGAGGCCAAGTTTGAATTTGGGCGTGCTGTGATTCCTGCTATGGCCACTAGGGGGAGTTTTGTGAAAAATGAAAAATGCCTATTTCACACAAATGATTTGAGCTACATGTAGGTACATGTACGTCTTAATCATATGACCTCAAGATCCAGGCGCCATCATTCCAAATTAACCAAGCGGGCACTGTGCCATTGGTACTATTTTTATCAATCCATGGAGATTATTGCCATGAGTTTTGATGTCACTAGTGTCAATAGGCCGACGACCTTTATTGTAGTGAGTGAGCTACATGTACTGTGACTGCCTTGGCCTATTGGCCTATTTGTTGTACCTTCGTAAATATGCATTGAGCACATATGACATCACATGTGCTGTGCAGTGGTCCACTTGGGATGCAATAAAAATACTTAAAATGATGAGTTTGCTGCTTTAAAAAAATACGACATGTTGCAGATATCAATGAATTTGAATGTATTAACGATATTTCAAAAATTCGAAATTCTGCACAGTGAATGGAGTCTCCCTTTAAATGGAACAGTTCTCATGTTTTTGGCCCAAACGAATCCATTAAAAATCAGCGGCACATGCCACCTGCAGGTTTGATCCCTTGCCGGGATGGACTCATTTATAAATGTAAATCTACTCACTAATTTTTGACATTGTTTGATTTCTAGGTCAAAAGTGATAGAACAAGAGGTGCTGAATTTGCGTGATAGTCTGAAGAGATTAGAGAGAGACCAAAGAGTAAGTCCTTTATTTTGCTGTTTTCCAAACTCATCCCATGTAACAACACGAAAGAATCCATTGCATGGAACCAGATCAAATACAGTGGAGCCCTCTGTGGAAAACCTCTGCCATGACATCTCTCTGTTAGGCTGTAATTGCATAGCGCTACACGATATACGGACACGCTGGTTAAAACGGGTTTGCAACCGAAGCTGTTGTTAACTGGCTTGTCCGTATAGTGTTGAACTCTATGTAATTGCAGGTTTAAGGACACCAAAGTTCAGCCTCAATTAGGCCATTTCTTTTCTTTTCCACCTCTGTGTAAATCAGGACATCTCTCACATAAAGACAACCTCAGAGGTGTCCTCATATACAGGTTCCACATGAAACAGTGCACAGTGGAACCTCTCTATTAAAGGAGCTCGATGTCCAAGTTGTAAACAAACTGGTTTGTTTACAAACAGTGGCTAGCAAACTAGTTTTATTCCTTCGTGAAGGTGGCAGCACCAGTAGCGCCCCGTGATCGTTAGACTGGTGCCCGGTCCAATGCAACTCACTCAACCACTCGCTGGTTCTCTATCCACGCTGTGCTGCCACCTATTATCGGTGATATGTACTGAAGTGAATATGTAGTCTCGCGCAGCCAACCGTTTCGTTCC
>NMRB01001140.1:166602-186219 GCA_002633025.1 Notospermus geniculatus | reverse complement strand
TTAAACTTCCAATATGGCCGCCAGGTGGCGTAACCCGAAAGTCATCAAATGTGCTATAACTCAGGAACGACTTGACCCAGAGCGCTCAAATGTGCTATGTGGCTCCCTCTAGATGACCTTTATGTGCATGTGAAGTTTTGGCCCGATTGGACATCCAATATGGCCGCCAGGTGGCATAACCCCGAAATCATTTTGAAGTCCTGCAACTTGGGAATGACTTGACTTACCAGATTGCTCATAACTGACATGCACCTCTCTCTGTCATTACACTATTATGTTCAAACGGGTGAGCACATGGTCCATGGACCATTTCATAAGTGTTGACGTTGCGTCATGAAAAAATTTCCTGTGCATTTTTCTAAAGGAATAACGAGACAAAAACGTTGCTTTTATCGCCAATGTTTCTCTTCATATTAAGAAAAAGGAATGATATCAAAAGAAAATTTCATCTGCTACACGATGATGTAAGTTTTACTGTTGGGCGACCAACACAAATGATCTATTTGCATGCCAAAAATAATGGAACTAATGTTAGAAAAAAGAGACTTCGGTACAACTGCTCGCAACGCCACGACGTGACGTTTGTGTGTGGGTCCCCATTAAAAAACACACGTGTCCTCCCCCGGCATAAGGCATCAAATGGTAATCATAAATCTAAAATAGGCTAGCAAAATCTCCCTATTCCTGCATGACTCCACGGTTCCGTTCCATTACTGCATCTATTCCATTCCGTCTAAAATACTTACTTCACCAAAAAAGTTACTTGTACCGTAACCTTGAGGTGTAATAGGTACATTACTAAAGTGCCACCAAAAAATTACTCTGACCTTGTGACATGTTGTGTTGATACATGTATTACAGTGCCATCAAAACATTACTTCCTGTAATATCTTGTGGCGCATGGGGCACATTAAGGACTCTAAAAAATGATGTACAGGGGCCTGTTTCATAAAATGACTTTAAGCTAATGGTACCATTAACTCAATGCATTTTCCATTTGGTTAAAGGTACCATTAGCTTAAAGTCACTTTATGAAACAGGCCCCTGTACATTTTCTGCTTCTATACTATACTTGCCCTTTAATATTTGTTGATGTGAAGGCATTCTTAGTTTGCTTTGGAGGAAAAAGACGAAGATGTTGTTTTGCAACTTTCCATTGCTAGACATACAGGCAATATTTGTGGTGTACTCAGCTAACTGCAAGATGACGTGAAAAGTCCTCATGTTACGAAGATTGTCGCTGTTGTTTGTTGAATCTTCGATGTATACCGTGTCTATTCAAATAGCAAGAGTTAGAATCTGAAACAATATGCAGAATGTAAATATCATTATCCACGTTAGGCCGGGTTTTTTTATTACTTGGTTTACGGGGCCGCCAATGTTGAAAATGCCAAATTCAGAAGAAAAAAATATTTGAATTTCAGTTGTTGTTTTTTCTTTGCCGATCCTCTGCATAAAAATAAACCTCTGAAAAAAATAAAACTTCAAATTTCTCAGTTATTTTTTCCGGCCGATGTTTCAGCTTCTTGATGTCGAAAAAATAAAATTGCACCAACTTTGAATGAATAACCTTCGTCTTTTTACCATGCATGCCATGCGAGTTGTTTTGTTTTTCTGTTCTTGGGTCGATGTAATACATGTATTTATAACCTCAGCTCCAGGAACCGTAATATCCATGCTGAATCACTGTACTCCCATACAGCAAGTTTTGTGGGTATGAGGTTGAATGTTTACATAATCAAAATAATCAATGTGATCGGGAGCCATCATGGCGGAAATGGAGGACGGTATCAGTATATGCTGATTTTTTCCCCTCCGACTTAAGATTTCCTACCAAATTTCCCGTAAACCAAGTAATAAAAAAACAGCCTTAAAAATTATACCTAACTTGGGTATTTTATTTCCACCGGGCACATGTTTGTTTCTGTTTGATATTTTCATTTTTATGGTTGACTTTTTACGTGATGTGCTCACAAATGTTTCAGTCTATCTTTCCATTGTTTGATTTTGTCTCTTTTGTTTGTTTCCTCCAGGCTGCAGACAATGGTCTCATCTCTTAAGGATGAATTAGCTGACACAAAGAGAACATCAAGTGATTTCAAGGTAAATAAAAGTGATTCATCTTGACAATACCCATCATGGCCTACAATGTGTCTGTACTACCTCAAACTTTGTAGGCACAAACCCATGGATAACTTCGCCAGGATTTCTGTTTCTCTCACACCTCGAGTTGCCGTGCACCAATCAGGATACTTGTTTGCCAACCTGGCTGCCAGGTTGGCAACAAGCCAATTAAACCAACCGCTGTATATTTTGTGGTTGGAAAGTATTAGGAACGACGATGGTCACAAATTGTCCAGCCATTCTATCAGTTGCGATTTACCCACTACTCGCATGAACTATGCTGTTGAACAAAAATAATGAAAATTTTCTAAAATAGAGAAGACAGGTGTACAGAAAGACTGATGTGGTACAGTCGAACCTCGTTACAACGTACCTCCAGGGACATAACGAATCTGTACGTTATAACGGTAGTTCGTTGTACCGGTAACCATTTCTAATAAAATGACTTTGCTAATCTATAGTCTTGGCTGAGCTTCGTCTGGGACCTCCCTTTTGAAAGTGAGGGACAATTTCGGCCTTTACGGACAGCGAGATTTGCTTCCGTTTACCAGACATGTTTTCTGACCATGTGCTCGGGACCACGCCACATCTACGGGAGTTACACCAGCTGTTCACAGGGATTACTACAATCCCGTTGTTCGTTGTAACGAAGGTCTTTTCACTATTTTGTGGGGAAAATCTGGTCGTATAACGAAGTTTAGGTTATAAAGGTGTTCGTTGTAAGCAAAATCGGCAAATGGAAAATGAATTACAGGAAATTGGGACTTCCAAATGTGAACGTTATAGAGGTGATGGGGTACGTTGAAACGAGGTTCAACTGTAGTTAGAAATGTTCAGGTTTATTTTGGATTTGGTAATTTTTTCCGAGTTCAGGAATGGGGGACAGGTAGAGTATTAGATTATTATGATATTATGTAGGCCTACTGTCTTTACAGGCATCAGCCCTCGAAGCTGAGTTGCAGGCAGTACGAACGACTGCGAGAAGTCCCAGCCTCTCTTCTCCAAAGACACGGCGCCGTGTACGGATAGATCACACGCCTCCCACATCAGATCTACCAACCCGCCTTTCTCGTGGCAGATCACCATCACCTACCAGGAGTGTGTTACGCTCGAGTAGCCGTAGTCCATGCCGTAGCCCGCGAAGTTCAAGTCCGGTTCGTTTCAGAAGTGTCAGCAGAAGTCCAATCAGGAGTCCGCGGGCATTGAGTCCGTTGCGGACAAGTAGTCCAACTCGATACCACATGAAGACACCGCCTCCACTTGCAATGACGGATGAAGAATTCCAGCGCAGATTTGTCCCTGCTTCTCCGAGATTCGGTGGCCCTTTAGAGGAGTATTAATTAGCAAAAGAAGAGTATAGATTAGCAACAGAGGAGTGTTAATTAGCAAAGGATGATTATCACCTGAGAGTGAGTTTGTCTGCATAGACCAAATACAAAGGGGAGCACAAAGATTGCCGAATTATCTACTTCAGGGTAAATGGATCAATGAATTTATTACGTACTGAAAGCTCAATACGAGGGAATCAATCATGGGTGCGTCCGTTGCTCAATTATCCATTTTGAAAGTATTAAATTTCAGCATTTCAAATGGTTGCTCCATAGGCAGCATATCCAACTGCCGTTTGGTTGGGTAATTAGAAAAGAACTTTAGGAATAGATGTCAAAGTAGGCCTACTTCCAATAATCAAATCTTAGATACATGTAGCAGGGATGCCAACCCTACTTTTTTCGCCGTATTTTCTCCACATTTTGGACCACCCATTACGGTACTATGTCGTAAAAATGATTACGTTGAATCAAAAATAAAGAAGTAAAAAACTCAGTGAACTTCAATTCCCATGCTTTGTCAGCGCTCAATCCAAGGCGATCGCAGCGCCACCGCAGCCATATCCTGAACTAAAGATAGTGTTTAGTTCGAACCGAGGGCGCTGCGATCGATTCCTGCGCAGGAGTATCATCACATTTCGACGTGTTCCAATTCACTTCAAAAGTTTGAGTTTAACTAAAATGCTTCACTACTGACAGCAACCCTAAAACTACTGACAAATGGCCAAAATTTAGGAAAAAATACAGCCAAATTTTTAGGTTGGCATCTCTGATGTAGATTCTTTTGACTCCATTTTTAGCTCACCGGGGTGAGCTATTACGATGGTGAAGCGTCCGGCGTCGTCCGTCGTCGTCCGGCGTGTTCCGTTAGCAGGGCACGTTTCGTAACCGCTGGGGCTATGGATCTGAAACTTGGTACATACATAGCCCTAGGTCAGATGACCCATGACACCAAGTTTCGGTCCGATTCGATTGTTGGCTTGGCCACCAGGTGGCCAAAACCAAAAACACAAAAAGTGCAATAACTCCTGAACTAATGACTGGATCATCTCCAAATTTTTATCATAGGTGTATCTAATGAGGATACATGACATATATAACGAGTTTTTGATTTGACCTACTTTTCAAGGTCACAGAGGTCAAAGTTCGACAAAAGTGACGAACCTCCCACAGTTTGTTATTATTTCACCGAGCGACTTCATATTTTGCTTAAACATGCATTGGAGGGGTACCTTTAAAAATACCAAGTTTCGGCCCGGTTGGACATCCAGTATGGCCGCCAGGTGGCGTAACCTGAAAATCAAGTAAGTGCTATTACTCAGGAACGGCTTGACGCAGAGGGCTCAGATTTGATATTTACCTCCATCTAGATGACCTTTACATGCACGTCAAATTTCAGCCTGATTTGACTTCAAACATGGCCACCAGGTGGCGTAACCCGAAAATCATCAAAGTGCTGTAACTCAGGAACGACTTGACCCAAAGCACTCCAATGTGCTATGTGGTCCCCTGCAGATGACCTTTATCATGTTTATGTGCATGTGAAGTTCCGGCCTGATCGAACATACAATATGGCGCCAGGTGGCATAACCCAAAAATCATCAAAGTCCTAGCTGGGAGTGACTTGACTGAGATTGCTCATACCACTGATATGTACCTCCCTCTGTCATTAGACTATTATGTCCAACCCGGTGAGCACATGGTCCATGGACCATTTCATTGACTTTACTTACACTCGGAGATCTCTTTCTTGTCTCTTTGTTGTGCCTCCATTTCTACAATTCTTTCGTGTATTTTCACAAAAGATCCACTCTTTCGAATTTTGTAAATATGAAGGAGCATCTCCTTCATGTTCCATGTTTTTCTGTTGAAATCGAAGGCAATGTACTCACCAAGATAGACACATCCCAATTTTCTCTGATCATTCCGCCGAATACAGTCTTGTTAAAAAGAAAAGGATAGTAGATTTCTCAGCTAATATCAAATTTTTGCCATTTGACTTAAATTATGCTCGCCAGGGGGCATTTTCCGTAAAATGGAAAACCCCAATAACTCAGTCCAGAGGCAATACCCGGTATATCAAACTGAAATTGATATGATTCACTCTTTGTAGCTTAATTTTATTCTTCATCTCATGTAGGAGTCAATCGTTCAGAATTTTTCCACCAGGGGTATAATTGCAGAAATGAAAATCCGCCATTTTGATTTTCCCGCTTGGAATCATTCTGATGATGTCACCAGTTTTGATGACAATGGTGTATCTTTTTAAAGTGCTTCTCATCAGATCTCCATAATAGCATGCTTCATTGCACCTACAACTACACCTAAAATCAACTATCAGCTGAGTGCATCGCCCATGGGTGACTTGTTACTTTTTAGCAAGACTGTACATGGGACTTCATCATTAAAAAGGTCACCCTTGGGTGTGACACCTCAACTGGGGAGAGTCCTCATTACAGAGGTAAGATAGGAATTACCATTTTACAACTGAACTTCAGTATCCTAAAACAGGCATATCCATACATGAGTCAATGGGTATAACCCAAGAGGGAGTCACCTGTACTGTAGCTAACACTCTAATGCAAAGTGCATTCCTGACTTGGAACTCCCGTCTGGAAAATGCGTTTTACTTTTCCCATCAAGAGTTACCTGTTCAATAGTGAGGCGTCCTCCTAGTATAGGTGTCCACAACAAGAGGCTCCACTGTATGTTTTAGCATGGATCTATTCTTTTTATGGCTGCCCATATGCCAAAATGCATCAAACACTGATTTGGATTGTTGGTTCCAAAATTTGAATGCAGAATGAATGGTAATTGCTTTATTCATTTCAAGATATCTGTTTTAAGAAATACTGGCTGGTCCAGCAGGTTTTATATTTTGTTTCAGGCAGTGTATCATTGTGAGTGATAATGTTTTAATTGTTAATAGCTGTGTCAGAATATAAATTGACACTTCTGTATACATTATGTCGTACATGCTGGCTAACTACTTCCTTGTTCACCATACTGGTACATGTAATCAATAGGAGCTCTCAATGAGTTGACCAATAGGTGTCACTATGGCCCAATTAATGCATATAGCGGACCCATTCATTCTTGATCGAGCACCAATCACGTGCATTTTCCTGTATATTGGTCTGCTAGAACTTTGCTGCCATCTTTTGGCAATTCATGTACGTGCGGCTGACTGCTATTTCTGGCATTAACGATCTCGGTTTTTAACCCTAAGACTGAAATAAGGACCCAGGGGTACATCTTTAATTAAAGCTGAGTCATTAGATATTGATCAACAACAATCATTACTAGATTTTGATACAGGATTTTATATTCTATGCTAATCAATAAATTATGTGCCTGTTTGTGTCTAAATGAATAGAAGTAGAGGTAAATAACATTTTGGACAGTAGAGATATTTAGCTTTGCCATGACTTCTATACTATAATGGACGGTAGCCATGTTGGATTTTGTTATCAACCTGAGTTGACCTGTTTATCTGCTATACCTTGCTATGTAATGACTGTACACAGTTACGGTGGACCGGACTCTCTGCCCTATCTCCTCCTTAGTTAGGGCTTGAATCCTACGAAGAGCGGCCTATGGTGTACAGTACAATAGGAGGAGTGTGTTTTACTACGGAATTTTGGTTTTAAAAGTGATGATTTGCATGAAAAAGAGAGAAAATCAGATGTGTGGTGACCTGCGCTGCCATCTACAAGAACGGGAGTGACCTAGGAATGAGATGAGTGGCTGGCATTAAACAGATAGGACTCATGTGAACCTATAGCTATCAAGAATCTGGGTCACCTTGGCATTATGAGCTGAAGAGGTGTAATAAACCAGATGTGATGCTGCTGTTTATAAAGTGAAAGTGAAAACTCCTCACTGCTCATGGATTTGATTCCTAGCCATGAAACTGGCCCTCTCCAAACAAACTCATCAATATAAAGCAACAGACCCTCTACCACAGAATATTCAAGGACAAATACCGTATTTTTCGGACGATATGACGCACTGCACCATAAGACGGTACACTCCCTCAAAATGTGTTCGCCGCGGGTCAATATGCTAGTTTTAGCAATTCTGTTTTCATGTTGAGGAACATTAAAATCCTGAAGTCAATTTGTGGTCAAATTTTGAATGTATGTGACAGGTCCTTTCAATGGGGTACCAGCAAACAAAAGGAGGCGCTGATCATCAACCAGGTTAAAACGCAAGTGCGCATGGTTTGTGATTGTTGAATGTCATCAGGCGCCGTGCGTCATTCTGATGTTACAAAAAATCTGCGTCATTCACAACCCATGACGTCGATCATTCGCCTGTCGTTTACGCTAAAATGGTCAACTTTATCGATCAAATTCATCATGTTCCCGCAGGGATTTTTGGTCAAAAGCAATAAGATATTTTTTAACAGTTCTGTACTTAATGACAGAAAAGTAAAATTAGAAATTGAGTGCAACGTTTTAGTAATATTTGGCCTAGAAACAGGGTGTGCGATTCAGAATTAAGTGGAAAACAACATTAGCCTCACTTCCAATAACGCTGTTCTGACCTGGTTGATAGTCAGCACCATGTCGCGGATTAGGGTTGCCGGTACCTCATTACATGCTTTCTCCTCCATATATATTGTGTACCGGTAAATCATATGGGATGTCCCCAAATTAGCAAAAACTTTTTAAAAAGAGCAGTTGAAACCTGTGAAGGGTTTGCTCAAAGCACTGAACTCAGTTGAGATATGACATAAATTAATGCATGTCTATTTCAAAAGGGCTGTTTCACTTTCAAATGAATTCCGTGATTCGACCTTGCAGTTCGCAGTGAATTCATCCTCCCATAGCAGGGCTTTGGTCTCGTTCCTCTTCATTCACTCGCACACTGGGTCCTGCTGAAATTGGGTCTCTCAGCCATACAGGAGGCAGTCAGAATTCCATTGCACAGGGTGCAACATTTTTAGGGTGTGAATGATAAACAGTTATGACTCATATAAACAATCAAAAATAATAAGAATCTTATTTACGAAGAACTACTGGGATAATATTCAGTCAATTTTGAAAAGACATACCCCGGTAAGTGAGTTGTGGATATAAAACTCAACGATAAAACAGGGTAAAACCACGAAAGTACTAAAACCACGATAAGGGAGTGCAACTGGAGTATGGAACAGCCGCAGCAGATTCACTGATGTTCTATTTCAGCAGGGGTTTGTGTGAGTGGATGAAGAGGAGCGAGGTAAAAACTCCTGCTTTGGGAGGATGCAGTGAATTATTCTTGTTTCCGACCATTTTCAATGGTACACCAATCAGTTTGAATCTTAAAAGATTCATTGGTAATTTTTAAGACAATAGGTGTTTGGTGGTGTGAAGGAAAATACAGTAAAGTACATTTTACACCTGTTGCTCAATTGTTTTATGACATCTTAAATCTACATTTGATGCGTCTATTACATTTAGTAAATCGCATGCTGTCTTTATCACATCAAAGGTGTAATAGGCTAACTCAAAAAGATGTGTTTATGGTCCCGTATCCCTCGCTCGTATGATTTGTATTCTGACTGATTCAATTGATTTTGATAAATAGTTGGTTCTCGTAATTCAGTGCCACGAGATAATGCGGTTTGGTTGGGGGTGAATGCGATGTCAGTCATACAAATGGATTGTGGCTTTTTACCTGAGTCATGGGAGAATAATAATTACATTTTCCAGCTGTTGTGTGTAATGCCCGCTGTACACGGTCAAATTTTTCATCCAATTTTCTGAATATGCTCAATAAAGGCCTACATGCAGGTTTATACACTGAAGCTCCAATAGGCCTGAAATCTGCATATTTCCAAAAAATTGGATGAAAAATTTGATCGTGCGCTGCGGGCATTAGCGGAGCGATTGTGGTGGTTTCAGTGCTATAAAAAAATGGTTTTACCGGTACATGTATATCCATAAAGATTCTCATTCTTTTAGGTATTTCCATGTAATGTTGAAAATAAGATGGGATGTGTTTTATTGTATATCCATAAAGATTTTTATCTTTTTGGTACATTTCAAAATAATTTTTGAGAAAAAAAATGGGGTATTTTTGCTTTCATATCCATAGAAATTCTCGTTCTTTTAGTTTTTTCCAAATTGTGGAAATTCTGAAGAATGTTTGAAAAATTTGGCCGTGTAGAGTAGCAATAGGAGGTCGGTCAGTTGACCAATATAT
This sequence comes from Notospermus geniculatus, assembly GCA_002633025.1. NCBI lineage: Eukaryota > Metazoa > Nemertea > Pilidiophora > Heteronemertea > Lineidae > Notospermus > Notospermus geniculatus. The sequence continues at coordinate 176,575 of NMRB01001140.1, read as the reverse complement.
GTCACTAACACCCAATTCAATGCCCAATCTCGTACTCAGATGTTAGTTATGCTCAGGGCTTACTCACCAGTGGGGACGAGGTTATCAAGCTGGCTTGTGAGTTTGGTCCATAATCTTCATTCTGCATGAGTGTAGGTGGGATGTGTACTAGATGGTTTAGTTTACTTTGCATTCCTAAAGGTACCCCTAGACCCATGCCCTAGACCCTTCTCCGCGCCTTTTACAAGCAAGAACAACTCCATTGCCTGTGAAACTGCCAACCGGGTCTGGTGTGAATGTAAAACTCTCACTCGTACAGTATGGAATGCGTGACTATTTACTGAAATATCATAATTTCAATGACCAAAATATACCACCCACAAAAAGTAACGAATATGAAATACAGGGTGTTTCAAAAAAAAGTTGTCATCTCTAAAATATCTCCTAGAACCGAAACCCATGAATATTTTTGGCTCAGATTTGGTATGTAGATAGGTCAGGATGTATGGAGGTGCTGGAGAAATATTGGCTCTGACCGCTTCATGCGTCGATGAATAAGAGGCGTCGGACTGAGCAGGTGCAAAATGCAAAAAAGGAAAGATTTATCAGAAAGCAATGAAACATTTATTTCATTTGTTGCGTAAGCTACAGAATGTGCCAGGATTACTGGTATCTACCTTCCACATGACCATTCAGAAGGGTTTGCAGAGTTCCCTTCAGCCCAATCATTGAAATATCCTCAGTGCACTTACATCATCATGGTTCTTTTATTGTTTGAAGGACACATGCATTTCGGACCCTTTTACTTTTGGGGTCACTGTTCCGTCATAACAAGACACCACCATACAAACATTACATAAACATTATGAGTATGTCTACACCTAGCAGCTTACAAAATCTGAGCCAAAAATATTCATGGGTTTGGGTTCTTGGAGATATTTTAGAGATGACAACTTTTTTTTGAAACACCCTGTAGAAATCTAGCTTCTAAGGTGAAAGACATTGCTTCCTACCAGAATCGAACCCACGGACCCTCGCATTAGGCATCAATCGCCAGCACTAACCACAAAAAGTAACTGTGCAACAGTGACAATCATACACACAAAGGATTCTGGATACACGCAAGGTATTCTGGCAAAATCGGGAGCGTGATCGGACCTTCTTGGACATGTTGGCGGATGGTACAGTCAAGACGACCTGCAGCCAGACCAATTTTGGCCAAACGTCACCATATGGCAAGACTAAATTAGGCAAAAATAAAAGGGTTAAAGTGGCATTTAGCAATTGTGGCAAAACATTGAACTTCCCAAAAAAACCTTGTTTGGACTTTTGACCTGGAGATAGGAAAATTCATACTATAGTCCTTTCCAGATACCAAAGGCAAATGGTACTAGGTTGAACTCTGCAATGTTACAAGACCCTGTTCACTATTTTGACGAGCTATTGCACAATACTTTAACAAGCTGAAGTATAATGCATGTCACCTTGCCTTGGCTGTGTTTGTGGTCAAGCTGTTACTAATAGACTAACCACAACTGACAAGGTTAGTCAAGTGCGATTTGCGTTAGGTATCTGGAAAGGACTTTATGCATAGTTACTTTTTGTGGCTAGGATGCTACTTGTGGACTGGGACTTATTGTCGTCTAGTGATAGAAATAACAACGGAGGGCAGGTTACACAAGTTCAAGATGACGTAGATGATGTATCCTATGGTTGCCTCACTTACATTCCTAAAGCTGATTCATAATAGAATTATGTAGAAATGTAGCTTTCTTGTTTGAGAGAAACTTTCAATAGAGATACATTTATTTATGATTGTATCGTGTTTTTATGGCATATTTTTCAGTGAAATAATGCAAGATACCCGTTTCACTTAATGTGTTCTGGTTCACTTTCTTCCCGACATTCTGACGATTCCTGCCCCAAACCTGATTTGATCGCGTCAGCTTCCTCTCTGAGGCTGTAGGGAGGTTTAGAAATCAAACGATAAACGTAAACGTTAACGACAACGTTATTTTTGTACCGAAAATGCTATTTCTTTGTAAAGAAATGATTGGAATGACAGCGAAAAATAAAATTTATTTTGTGGGGTGGTGCCCTCAGTGCCTTCTTCAGAGTGGCCTTGTGCCCCTGGGGGTGGCCTTGGTACCCCTAAAATTCAGAAAATTTTCAAGGCCAAAGTGGCAGTACCCAAACAAATGGAAGTCTAATTTAAGGCCTGAAAACATTGTCTGAGCAGTTCTTTTGGATATATTTTCTTTTGAAAATATTTTTAGTGATAATTGTGTGCGTGTCCTGAACTTATATTAGGGGGTCAATTGCTCACTTCGGTGCGCAAAAAAAATTGTGCGCCTAGGTAAATGTAGGTGGGCAAACTTTTGTGCACCTGCAATTTTTTCAGGACAAGGACTGATATTTTGTGGTTGGAAAGTATTAGGAACGACGATGGTCACAAATTGTCCAGCCATTCTATCAGTTCCGATTTACCCACTACTCGCATGAACTATGCTGTTGAACAAAAACAATGGAAATTGTCTAAAAGAAAACAGAGAAGGCAGGTGTACAGAAAGACTGATGTGGTACAGTCGAACCTCGTTACAACGTACCTCCAGGGACATAACGAATCTGTACGTTATAACGGTAGTTCGTTGTAACCATTTCTAATAAAATGACTTTCCTAATCTATTGTCTTGGCTGACCTTCGTCTGGGACCTCCCTTTTGAAAGTGGGAGACAATTTTGGCCTTCACGGACAGCGAGATTTGCTTCCGTTTACCAGACATGTTTTCTGACCATGTGCTCAGGACCACGCCGCATCTACGGGAGTTACAGTACAGATCACAATTGACATCCCTACGGCTTCGTGTAAGTTACTCGTAAGTTACGCCTAACTCACGGCTTTGGTTTCGCGTAACTCACTGCGTTATTCGCCAAAATCGCATAACTCCCCTCGTAAATCACTGCGTAGCTAGCGAAATTCGCGTAACTCACCGTGTAACTCCCCTCGTAAGTTACGCGTAACATAGCTCGTGAGTTGTTGCGTAAGTTACGCGTAACTTAACGCGAATTTAGGGCTGTCAATTGTGACTTGTACTGTACACCAGCTGGTCACAGGGCCCGGGCCTTTTCACTATTTTGTGGGAAAAATCTGGTCATATAATGAAGTTTATGTTATAAAGGTGTTCATTGTAAGCAAAATCAGCAAATGGAAAATGAATTTTCCCGGTACAGGAAATTGGGACTTTGAAAAGTGAACGTTATAGGGGTGAAAATGTTGTAAACGGGGTACGTTGAAACGAGGTTCGACTGTAGTTAGAAATGTTCAGGTTTATTTTGGATTTGGTAATTTTTTCCGAGTTCAGGAATGGGGGACAGGTAGAGTATTAGATTATTATGATATTATGTAGGCCTACTGTCTTTACAGGCATCAGCCCTCGAAGCTGAGTTGCAGGCAGTACGAACGGCTGCGAGAAGTCCCAGCCTCTCTTCTCCAAAGACACGGCGCCGTGTACGGATAGATCACACGCCTCCCACATCAGATCTACCAACCCGCCTTCCTCGTGGCAGATCACCATCACCTACCAGGAGTGTGTTACGCTCGAGTAGCCGTAGTCCATGCCGTAGCCCGCGAAGTTCAAGTCCGGTTCGTTTCAGAAGTGTCAGCAGAAGTCCAATCAGGAGTCCGCGGGCATTGAGTCCGTTGCGGACAAGTAGTCCAACTCGATACCACATGAAGACACCGCCTCCTCTTGCAATGACGGATGAAGAATTCCAGCGCAGATTTGTCCCGGCTTCTCCGAGATTCGGTGGCCCTTTAGAGGAGTATTAATTAGCGAAAGAAGAGTATAGATTAGCAACAGAGGAGTGTTAATTAGCAAAGGATGATTATCACCTGAGAGTGAAGCTGGTTAATCCATGCAGTTTGTCTGCATAGACCAAATACAAAGGGGAGCACAAAGATCTTGCCAAATTATCTACTTCAGGGTAAATGGATCAATGAATTTATTACGTACTGAAAGCTCAATACGAGGGAATCAATCATGGGTGCGTCGGTTGCTCAATTACCGTATCCATTTTGAAAGTATTAAATTTCAGCATTTCAAATGGTTGCTCCATAGGCAGCATATCCAACTGTCGTTTGGTTGGGTAATTAGAAAAGGACTTTAGAAATAGATATCAAAGTAGGTCTACTTCCAATAATCAAATTTTAGATAAAGTGCTTTATGTTTTCAAAATGTCCAGTCATTTTTGCACTCATTTGACCTTGCAATGGAACCTAACCACAAGCCACAAATTGACCAGTTACATGTGCATGCCAATAAACGGCTGACCAACTTCTAATAGGACCTTGTCCAGGTCTATACTCAGATTCCAGATAATCATGCAATCATGCACACGTAACTGGCCCATTTGTGGTTTGTGGTTAGGTTCCATTGCAAGATCAAATGAGTGCAAAAATGACTGGACATTTTGAAAAGCACTTTACATGTAGATTCTTTTAACGCCATTTTTGACTTTACTTACACTGGGAGATCTCATTCTTCTCTTTGTTGTGCCTCCATTTCTACTATTCTTTCGCGTATTTTCACAAAAGATCCACTCTTTCGAATTTTGTAAATATGAAGGAGCATCTCCTTCGTGTTCCATGTTTTTCTGTTGAAATTGAAGGCATTGTACTCACCAAGATCACATCCCAATTTTCTCTGATCATTCCGCAGAGTACAGTCTTGTTAAAAAGGACAGCAGATTTCTCAGCTAAGGCCACATAAAAAAAAATGGTGATCGTCCTTTTCTCGGGGAGGAGGTGGGTAGGGGGAGGCTTTTTTAAAAAAAAAAAAAATTTTTTACAGTGAATTGGCATGAAGAATGAGTCAATGGTAACAACCAAATGCCTTGAAATCGCGTCCTTTTGTATCCCAGGTGCGATATGAACTGAACAAAAAGTGATGTCAATGGTCAGAATATATGTAAAAGGGCAATTTGAACGTTTTGGGGGAAAAAATAGAAAAAAAAAGTTATTTTTGATGGAAAATTTTTTTTTTGAGAAATTGGGTCTGGCCGGGGGCTGTTTTCGCGGGTCGGGCGGGGACGATCACCAGCTTTCTTTTTTTATGTGGCCTAATAACGAATTTGTTACCATTTGACCTAAATAAATAAGGGGGCTTAATTTTATTCTTCATCTGCCCCTAGGAGTCAATTGTTCAGAATTTTTCCACCAGGGGGTGTAATTGCAGAAATAAAAAACTGCCGTTTTAATTTTCCCGCTTGGCATCATTCTGATGATGTCACCAGTTTTGATGACAATGGTGTATCTTTTTAAAGTGCTTATCATCAGATCTACTTAATAGCATCCTAAAATCAACTATCAGCTGAGCGCATCACCCATGGGTGACTTGTTACTTTTTAACAAGACTGTACATGTGACTTCATCATTAAAAAGGTCACCCTTGGGTGTGACACCTCAACTGGGGAGAGTCCTCATTACACTTACAGAGGTAAGATAGGAATGATCATTTTACAACTGAACTTCAGTATCCTAAAACAGGCATATCCATATACATGTACAGTAAAACCTCTGTATAGTGAACGCCCTTGGGACCGGAAAAAGTGTTCACTATTTGGAGGTGTTCACTATTCGGAGGGCCCAGTTAATGCAATGGTTAATGCAAAGAAATAATTGGGACCGAAAATGAACGTTCATTATTCAGAGGTTGTTCACTATTCGGAGGTGTTCACTAACGGAGGTTTTACTGTACATGGAACGAGTCAATGGGTATAACCCAAGAGGGAGTCACTTGTACTGTAGCTAACACTCTAATGCATAGTACATTCCTTCTTGGAACTCCCCTGGTTGGAAAATGAGTTTTCCCGTCAAGAGTTACCTGTTTAAAGCGAATGGCTCGCGGGGTTTGTTGTGGCGCCATGACAGTTGGTCATCGATATCAACACCATTTTGAGAAAAAGCCAAAAGAAGGATTTTAGTTTAATGGGAAATGCATTAGACAGCCAAACTTTGGAGGCGTAAATCAAAATCAATGTCAAAATCAAAATCAAAATCAATGGGAATAGTACAAAATGTACATCTTGACCTACTGAATTTGAAAACGTCATTAACCCATTTTAACAAATTTTTAATTGAACCTCGTCCCCAGTGTTTACATTCGCATATTTGCACAGGTGTTGCATATGGCTGGCGCACGGCTTTGCCTGGAGGCTAGGTTCACTCTCTATGGAAGGTACCACCAAAAATGTAAACAAACCCCGCGAGCCATTTGCTTTAATAGTGAGGCATCCTCCTCTAGTATTGGTGTCCACTATGAGTACGGGAGGCTCCACTGTATGTTTTAGCATGGATCGGTCTTTTTATGGGTGCCCATATACCAAAATCAAGTGTGGAGCCAGGATTTCGGAAAAGAGGGGGCACCCTGTGATTGAAATCTGCGGTGAATTTCAAAGATTGCTCCAAATTTCAGAATTTCACGGTCGATTATACAGATTTGTTTGCCAAAAGGGGAGGCGAGTGCCTTCCCCTCTGGATCCATGCCTGAAAATGCAGCAAAATTGGTTGATTCCAAAATTTGTTTGAAGGCAGAATGAATGGTAATTGCTTTATTCATTTCAAGATATCTGTTTTAAGAAATACTGGCTGGTCCAGCAGGTTTTATATTTTGTTTCAGGCAGTGTATCATTGTGAGTGATAATGTTTTAATTGTTAATAGCTGTGTCAGAATGTAAATTGACACTTCTGTATATGTCGTGCATGCTGGCTAACTACTTCCTTGTTCACCCTACTGGTACATACAGGGTGTCCCAAAAAACACTGACTAATTTTGATTACCGGTAGACCTCATTTCGTTGCTACTCAAGATTTTTCTTTGATATTTTGTCCAGATATTCCCCGCAACTAGAAATTTTTGTTCAGAAATACCCACTAGTTCAGAAATTATCTCAGTAACTTATGATGTGTTCAAAACATGCCCCCCTCTGCTGGATAACAGCTGCAATGCACATTGAAATTGCCAGTTACTCTGTTGGTGCATGTCAGCCGAAATATGCCTAATTTATCTCCCCAAGTTCTGCTGTTCAGGTCTTTCTAGTGTGTAAGGGTAGTCACTGTGCACTCGATCCTTTAGGTATTACCAAAGGAAGTAATCTGGGGAATTCAAGTCTGGTGAGTAAGGGGAGCCAAGGATTGTCCGTTCGACGGGATATCAGTCTGTCCCCAGGAAAGTAGCGTTCCGGAAATTCCAGTGTTCAGCACAATGGGAGGTGTCCCATCTTGTTGTGGAATATGACTGTTTTCATATCAACAGTTTGTGCTTTCTCCTGAGGGCAGAGATGAATCTTCGTGTTCTCCCTTAGCATATCAATGTACCGGTACCTGTCAGGGTTGACAGTTACAGTTTTCCCTTCTTCATCCTCAAAAACGTATGGCCCTATTATGCTACTGCACCCTATGGCACATCAGAGAGTAAGTTTCTCCACACTGAGAGGACGTTGTGTATGGTATTTCACCTAGTAGGCCAACCCAACTGTGAAATCGACCACCAAGTTAAAAATGGTGTCAGTTTCGGCTAGACGGGATAAATTTGGCGTTCATAATATCATAGACAAGAGTAGAAAGAGGCATGGTTTGAACACATCATAAGTTACTGAGATAATTTCTGAACTAGTGGGTATTTCTGAAAAAAAATTACACGGTTAAAATTTCTAGTTGCGAGGAATATCTGGACAAAATATCAAAGAAAAATCTTGAGTAGCAACAAAATGAGGTCTAATCAAAATTAGTCAGTGTTTTTTGGGACACCCTGTATAATCAATAGGAGCTCTCAGTGAGCTGACCAATAGGTGTCACTATGGCCCAATTAATGCATATAGCGGACCCATTCATTCTTGATCGAGCACCAATCACGTGGATTTTCCTGTATATTGGTCCGCTAGAACTTTGCTGCCATATTTTGGCAATACATGTACGTGCGGCTGACTGCTATTTCTGGCATTAACGATCTCAGTATTTAACCCTATGACTGAAATAAGGAACCAGTCTACATCTTTAATTAAAGCTGAGTCATTATATTGACCAACAACAATCATTACTAGATTTTGATACAGAATTTTATATTCTATGGTAATCAATAAATTATGTGCCTGTTTGTGTCTAAATGAATAGAAGTAGAGGTAAATAACATTTTGGACAGTAGAGATATTTAGCTTTGCCATGACTTAGCAATTTTGTTTTCATGTTGAGGAACATTAAAATCCTGAAGTCAATTTATGGTCAAATTTTCAATGTATGTGACTAGGTCCTTTCAATGGGGTACCGGCAAACAAAAGGAGGCGCTGATCATCAACCAGGTTAAAACGTACATTAAGTGGGCATGCTTTGTGATTGTTGAACGTTATCAGGCGTCATGCGTCATTCTGACGTTACAAAAAACTGTGTCATTCACAACCCATGACGTTGATCATTCGCCTGTCGTTTACGCTAAAATGGTCAACTTTATCGATCAAATTCATTGTGTTCCCGCAGGGATTTTTGCTCAAAAGCAATAAGATATTTTTTAGCAGTTCTGTACTTAATGACAGAAAAGTAAAATTAGAAATTGAGTGCAACCTTTTAGTTATATTTGCCCTAGAAACAGGGTGTGCGATTCAGAATTAATTGGAAAACAACATTAGCCTCACTTTCAGTAATGCTGTTCTGACCTGGTTGATAGTCAGCGCCGTGTCGCGGATTAGGGTTGCCGGTACCTCATTACATGCTTTCTCCGCCATATATAGTGTACCAGTAAATCATATGGGATGTCCCCAAATTAGCAAAAACTTTTTAAAAAGAGCAATTGAAACCTGTGAAGCGTTTGCTCAAAGCACTCAACTCAGTTGAGATATGACATAAATTAATGCATGTCTATTTCAAATGGGCTGTTTCACTTTCAAATGAACTCCCTGATTCGACCTTGCAGTTCGTAGTGGATTATTCTTGTTTCCGACCGTTTTGAATGGTACACCAATCAATTAGGATTCAGAACAATTTTTTAAGACAATGGGTGTTTGGTGGTGTAGAAAATGCAGTAAAAGTACCGGTACTTTTTCACCGGTTGATCAATTGTTTTATGACATCATAAATCTACATTTGATGCGTCTATTACATTTAGTAAATCACATCCTGTCTTTATCACATCGAAGGTGTAATAGGCTAACTCAAAAAGATGTGTTTATGGTCCCGTATCCCACTCTCATATGATTTGTATTCTGACTGATTCAATTGATTTTGATAAATTGTTGGTTCTCGTAATTCAGTGCCACGAGATAATGCGGTTTGGTTGGGGGTGAATGCGATGTCAGTCATACAAATGGATTGTGGCTTTTTACCTGAGTCAAGGGAGAAGAATAATTACATTTTCCAGCTGTTGTGTGTAATGCCCGCTGTACACGGTCAAATTTTTCATCCAATTTTCTGAATATGCTCAATAAAGGCCTACATGCGGGTTTATACATTGAAGCTCCAATAGGCCTGGAATCTGCATTTCCAAAAAATTGGATGAAAAATTTGATCGTGTACAGCGGGCATTAGGGGAGCGATTGTGGTGGTTTCAGGGCTATAAAAAATGGTTTTACCGGTACATGTATATCCATAAAGATTCTCATTCTTTTAGGTATTTCCATGTAATGTTGAAAATAAGATGGGATGTGTTTTATTGTATATCCATAGAGATTTTCATCTTTTTGGTACATTTCAAAATAATTTTTGAAAAAAATGGGGTATTTTTGCTTTCATATCCATAGAAATTCTCGTTCTTTTAGTTTTTTCCAAATTGTGGAAATTCTGAAGAATGTTTGAAAAATTTGACCGTGTAGAGTAGCAACAGGAGGTCGGTCAGTTGACCAATATATGTCACTAACACCCAATTCAATGCCCAATCTCGTACTCAGAGGTTAGTTACGCTCAGGGCTCACTCACCAGTGGGGACGAGGTCGGATTTGTACCCCCCCCC
>NMRB01001140.1:136433-154484 GCA_002633025.1 Notospermus geniculatus | reverse complement strand
CCCCCCCCCCCCAACAAAAGACTGCCAGAATAAGCCGCGACTCGACAAGGGCTGGGGAGAGAATGATAAACATGTCTTTCCGTATTTGAGTGTCGGCCAAACAATAAAGCGGGCATTGTCATAAGGCTTCCTTTACATAGAAGTATACGGTATACGAAAACGCCGGTTAACAAAAGGCTTCCCGAGGATTCACGACCGTGAAGCTGGTTGATACTTGCTCGCGGACCGTCAAGCGCATGAAACTGATCGCAGGTTTCCAAGGCGTGAATGTGCACACACATTGAAATTGATCATAGTCGGCGTAAAATCCGGACGGAGTATGAACCAGCCCTTAACCGGCGTTTTCGTATACCGTATACTTCTATGTAAAGGAAGCCTAAGGGAGGCATTCTCATTCATTACATTCATTACATCTGTATCCACGGTGTACAATCAATATTGCCGTACAGCTGCGGGAGCAAGTTCCGGTGACCAACACGTGGCGAAGATGAGGTTCCAAATCGCTATAAATACCATTGCTAAGGGCAAAATGATAGCCCTAGGTGAATGAGTACACTAGAAAAGGCATGCTGCTGCAATATCTCCCAGAAATTTGCAGGAGAACGCATCGAAAATCGGCAATTTTAAAATGAACTGTACGACTGCGGGAGAAGTCTAATTCTTCGACGTTTCTAAAAAGACCGTGTCACCAAAAGAACCCTTAAAGCGTATCGAAAGCGGATTTTGATGGTGTTTGTAAACAGAAAATTCAGCCAATCAGAATGCACGAAAATTTCTTTTGTTGACATTCTGGAGACTGAAGTTTGTTAACATTTTTCCCGAAAATTCGTCCCCTTTCAAATTCTATTTCTAAATCAATCTTTTTCGCTTTTGATTCGCTTTAAGCTAGGAATTCACCATTGCCTTTCCAGCTGATTTTGCGTTGCGACTTGCTTTGCAACTGGCTTGCGTTGCAACTGGGCACTTGATCGCCTGAGTGGACTCGCTAGACGTGATTTCCACCAATGGCGAAGATGTGGTCAATTTCAGTCGGCAATCGGTCGGCGACCGGTATCAATCGCAGGTAGTAGGTTGCAAAGCAAGTCGCAACGAGAAAATCAGCAGTGGCTTCCTAGCTTTAAAGAACACATAATTTCTTAAGAACGTACAGCAGATCCGACTTTGTTCTTGGTACGGTAAACATAAATGTAAGGCGGGGTGAAGTATACGGTCTACGGACACGCGCGCGAACAAAGGTTTCATGGTCATGAACCCCTTGTTAGGCCGTTGTTCGCCGGCGTGTCCGTATACCGTATACCTCAATGTAAACCCTGCTTAGGACTGACGGATAGCCAACGACTCCATCTGCTGATGTTGCATCCCACAAATCCAATATCGGTTCGCCCACCTGCGTAATGAGGTCCCGGAACGAAACAAATTCATTAGAAACACGCCCAATGTGACGTCACGTTGTACAAACGTCCACCAGATAACTTCAACTCTACGTGAGTATCCTATCGACAGTTTAAACTATTAAGACGAAAACAAAAATAACTTAGTGTTGAGATCTTGAAATATACATCCACTATTTGAAAATAATACAATCTCTCTAATAGCGTGTTCGATTACTAGCGCCGCGCTTCCCCGAGTAAGCGCCAGAGCGTTCTTTTCAGCTCTGACGTCACAACTCGCACACTGGCCGCCAACTTCGGCGTCCAGAGGGGTTTTTTTCGACGCCAATGTCCGAACGCCAGAAAAATCCCCAATGTGCTACGAATGGAATCTGGAGAACGCCGCCGGACGCCACCGAACTCCAGATATCAAACATGCTTGATTTTGGACGCCTGTGAACTCCCGAAGCAGCCAAGTGTGCTACCGATGGCAGCCAGACTTGGAGTCGGCGGCGAGGTTTTGGCCAATCAGCCTGCGTATTGATGTCACATGATTTCAAAATGGCAGCCTCAATGGCCCGAAAAGATGCTACTGAACGCCAAGTTTGGGCAGGTGTGCTCTCACCAGGATCTATTGGCAGCCAACTCTGGCGTCCGGAGGCGTTCAGTCGAACCTTCTGGACGCCAGATTTGGCGGCCAGTGTGCTGCTAGCTTTACTCGCGCCTGGCCCAAGTGAGCGACCCTCTCAGCCGGTTACTTTGGGCAAAGATGTCGGCGAAGCTGATTCAGCCAGTGGAGAAAGAGGAAATGCTTTGGCGCCGTGACACATTACTCGAGCCAGGCGCGAGACCGTTCGTTTACTTGGCTCTTCATAGACGCCATGACACTTGACTCAAACCACTGCAGGCGCGACATCGCTCGTTTACCCGGCCTCACTGCGCATACTCCCCACAATGCGCGATATCCGAGTGATCCGAGCTTCCCCAACAGCGGTGCAAGTAATCGAACACGCTAGAAATGTCACAGAAGGCAGAGGCCGTAGGCGCCTCCTCAGCAGACAAATGCGGAACTATTTCTCTCGCACGGTCCTGCTACCTCGCCTACATTGGCCGTAACGCTGACTGTTGATATTTAGAAAAATCCTACATGCCTGAAAATATTGTAAATGAAAATTTTTGTCCTAACAAGCCGTTGTCCTCTTCACGACGTACATGTAGCATGGCGTAACGTTAAGATCGTCTGGGAGCCTACTTGTGCCATTTTGAAATCCAATTAAGAGTCAAGCAAGACAGCACTGTCAACCGCGGTTTGTGCATAAACTGTCCCCTCTGTCTCCTTCTTCTCCGAATATCCACCTGTTTCCTCAGAGGTCGAGGTAGAGGGGGATCTTGTCATACTATAAGCCTGCAAAAACGGCCTACAAGTATCGTAGTAAAAATTCGTCGATTGACGGCAACACCTCACAAATATGGCCTCATTCGGATCCTCTTGGCTAATGTTATCGGCGCATTTATAACAATCCTCTGTTATCCGCGCACTCGTTACACATATATTCCTCTCATGTGGTGGCTTACCACGACCGTAGGCACTGCAGGAACACAACATATACAGACAGAGGACGAGCAAAACATACGTCTTGTTGCCCACGCGCGTGACGTCAACCAGGATCATTCTGAAGTTCAGAAAAACAGACGGTTGAAAATCGGGAATGTGATATAGTGCAGTCTTTCACCAATCCCAGACATTCTTTTGTCCGCATGATATGGTATGATACAACGTTCGATATGATTGGATGATAAGATCTGATGTAACAAGATGGCGGCCACTATCGATATCTGCGTCCCGAGTAGTATGAGCTGATGCTGTTGTAGTGAGTTTTCCTCCTCCGTTTCGTGGGTCGTTTGTACCTGTATCCCTCAAGCCAAGACAAGCAAACAGCCGTGTAGAATTGCCCCCGTCGCTGACAGCAAAGTGAGAAGACTGACTCATCTTTGCTTTTCTGTTCGAAAATGCGTGCACATTCCAAGCATTCAAAATATCGCCTGCTGTAGGGCGAGCATACTCTCCAGTTGATAGTCTTTCCCACCACCGCAGATGCAAGAACGTAAAGAAGTATGAAGAGTACGGCAAAACAGCGTCCTCTGGTGGCCGTTCGTTTAAACATCCTGGAATATCAGAAATAATCCAATATAAGACAAAGCGACGGAATTTATCCTTGCATGCAACCTCGTTCATGCTCGGTCAAATAACATGCCATAAACTGTTGATTAAAGAAAGCCATGCTAGAAAGCAGATGATTTTCGAACCGTCCGAGGACTGCCGATCGAGTCTCACGTGCCGAAGATTGCCGAGTAGCCGTGCCGTTTGAAGGTGACATGCTATCGTCGTGCGTAGCGTTTGAGCATCTTCAGATAGCCGCCGAGAAATCGAAGGCATTCTTTTTCATAGAATGAGTATCGATCGTCACAGCACATCTCAAATATCGACATTGCTTCGCCTTTTTGTTCAAAAATCTCGGCACACATGAGACACCTATCGCCTCGACCGTCGTTTCCCAGCGTGCAAGCGTTTTTCGCCCTAGCAACCGATGGCAGCTGCATAGCAACCAGAAGCAAGGCCAGTGCTGTGATCAGAATCTTGTTAGTTGCCATGGTTACTGAAATGCACATGAAGAGAGGAAAGTTTAAGGTTAGTGTGTTAGTAATGGGAAAAGCGGGCAAATAGACAGTAGTGATCAACAAAACTGATACCGGTATTAATGAAAGAAACGTTGGGTAATACAAAAAAATGCAGGAAGAACCTTTCTTTCAGGAAAACTCCTCCTAAAAGAACAGTGCACACAAATTAAAGGGGCTGTTCGTTTCCGTCACTTGAGGAATCTGAGTTGTGATCCTTAGGACAACGGGAAAAGCTATGCACTTGCAAATTGTAGGGATTATTTGTTGTGCTGTACAGAATAATCGCTGCAATTTGCAGCTTCACAGCTTTTTCCATTTTCTCAAGGATCACAACTCGGATTCCTCAATTGACGAAACCGAACAGCCCCTTTTGAATCACTGAAGTTAAATTCGTTATAGAGGTAGGCCTATTTCCTTGGATAAAAAGGTTCTACAAGGTCACCAATTCCAAAATAATTATCAACAATGCAACGGTATATCATACCCTGTGGTTGGATTAATTTTAGGCCGGAGTGATTTGGCGAGCCACTCTCTCTGTGCAACGATCCGGTGTAACATCTGCCACTGTTCCCCACCTGTGAGTGTTCCCCTCCTATTGTCTGACGGAATAAGCAGCGACTTGACAATAGGGGACGCACAGAGAGACATGTCGATCTATCTGCCAGCGTTTCCCAAACAATAAGGGGACACACTCACCCACAGCAACAATGGCAGATATAACACTGGCATGTTCTTAGATGGCAAGCCACTCTGGGCAGATTCGTGTTTACCCAGGGGGCAAACCCCCATTTTTGGCAAAAATGGGGTTTTGCCCCCTGGGTAGTTGTGCGATTGCACAGCGAGCCGGATGCCGCGAGCCGCATCGATGTGCAGTGAATAAATTTAACCGATTACGAGGAGAGCGGCTCTCCGCAAACAAAAGGGAATTCGCTGCAGTCAAAAAATGACTCTAAGAATAATTTCGCGGTCCACGAAATGCACAATTTCAAAATTACAAATTTCCATATTTTAGCAGAGTAGGCCTACATCTTTAAATACCTGTAAGCCTATAGATTTGCAGTTGACCGTGTTCTAAATGGCATTGGAAGGAGGCGAAACAGAGCAGTATACAATTGATTCAAGATGGCGGCGTTCAAATGTCTATTCAGATACCTTGACTGCCACGACCAGTTGGCGAGTTGTTCTCTGCGGTCACTAGGGATCGCTTAATAGTCATTTTCTTTTACAATCAACAAAACTTCCACAAGCAGGAGGCCCCGCCAGATCTTTTTTCTCACCGACATGATCGAGGTGGAAGGGATCATCGAATCCGTCGTTTTGCTGATCTGAGTGTGTTTTGTAATCTCGATTTTCATTGGTCGCTGCCGTGCATAACTAATTACCTCGCGCGCTATCAAAGCTGAAACAAAGTGACAGACAGCCGGGCTCGCCGAATAGTCACTCCCTATATTTTATCCCCGCCTATGTCCCGATCTAATGTTTCAAACGACCCCTCGTCGCTTCACTGTGCACAGTTCCCACTGGGCAAGCTAAAATTTCCATCTTCTGGCTTTGTAAACATGCACTACGAAAGCAACTTCACACCGCGTTTCAAATTTACAAGTAGCCTCAGATAATTTCTACGTAACATGACAAACTACGTAGGTTCGGGTGTAAGCGATGAAAAATGATCTTCCGTAGGAAATATCGGGCCGGCGGGAGTCAGCAATTCAGTGCTTTTAACAACGACATGTTTGCTGAAGGCAAAAACGTTACAGTTTTCAGCTTTGTGCTTGGGATGATTTTGAGACAGTGCATGATCGGCTTCGGGTTTTTGACATTAGTTTCAGTGCTATACAATACACAGCACGTCTGCGACAAAAATGAGCGCATCGTTTGGGCGGCCACGGAAAGTTTTCATTTACAGACGTAAAACTATAAAATGCCTTTAGAGGGGATCTATACTCTTCATTCCAGAACTACTTGGCGCGTGGTTTTCGGCCGATATCTCCAAACTGGCAGGGTCTAATTTGGCATATCATAATCCATCGACTTTTCTTTCTTGTCGGTGTGTTTCTGCTATCTTCATTTTTCGCGTAAGGCCAACATAACGTATCCCTTCCTGAAAACACTGTTCAGTGCATTTCACACGCGCGATGCATTGCGTCTTTTCAAAATGGCCGCCATTTCGGCCGAACAGGAACTGTGATTGGTAAAATATCTTCTTTATGTCACGTTTTTTAGGGACAATGACGGCGATGATGCCTGTAGCGGCAAAAAAGACAAATCGATTGATGTTCGATATGTCAAATTTGACCCAGCCGTTGCGGAGATATCGGCCATAAATCAATCTGCCAATCACTCAGCGAATCTCTCTGCCAAAAGTGGATGTGGATTGAAAAGTAGCAATATATGTTGGCCAACAGTTTGAGCACACTATTTAAGCCTTTCCCTTGCACAAACCGGGTCTCAAAGGTGTTGTTTCCTTGGAAATTCTACCCTCCACCCTTTGCAGTAATTCCCCACGGCACTGGTCATCCATTCGTAGATAATTCTTGAAGTCAACCAGTCAATCACATCTTCCTCGCTCAGTTCCTGAGCTGAAGTATGGTATGCGCCTAGTTCTTCTATCTAAGGTTCCACCCAACACTTTCTGTTATCCCACCTTCCTCTCCGCTTTCATTTTCGTGAAATGTAAATAATGTCGCCATTTTGACTCTGAATTCTATTTCCCGCCAAGAATGAAAAAGGTCAAGGTGATTTCTTCACCCGAGACTGGACTCGATCTTATTAAAATACACCAGATATATTAGCAGTGTGTTTTGCTGGTATTTAAAGACTTGGCAAGTATGTGTCATCTGGTTCCAATAATTGGTGACCAACTATTTGCAGTGTGTTTCCAGCTTTTGAACCATCTCTCTCTCTACCTGTCCTTGGCAACGGCCGTTACGTCAGCCCGTACATCAGCGGGGAATCTACTATTTCATGATTGTATTCGGCCTAACAAACGATTGCGGCAGCCTCGGAGTTCAGAAAGTTAAAAGTGAGAAATTTCCAATTATTTCCCCCGTGGACTGATCAGAA
Source organism: Notospermus geniculatus (assembly GCA_002633025.1). NCBI lineage: Eukaryota > Metazoa > Nemertea > Pilidiophora > Heteronemertea > Lineidae > Notospermus > Notospermus geniculatus. The sequence goes on along the minus strand of NMRB01001140.1, from coordinate 147,372 downwards.
GTTGTTCCTGAACTGCCGGACAACAGAGAGGACGTGCCCCATATACCAGTCCTGTCTCGCCGGTAACGACAATAAAGTCATGCCTGATCAACATTGGTCATGCAAGGTTGTCCCAATTCGTGTGGCTGCATATCCAGGTTTGATAAGCAGTCTCGTTTAAACAATTTATTCCAGTCCAGTCCGTGGCTTGGTCATGTACAAGGTCACCCACCGGTGTCCAAGTATACTCCTTTCAGACATCATTCACGGTGACCAAGGCAGGCGTCTTGGTGTGGTTTCGGCGAGTCGCCTTGTCATCATCATGTCGTTGGACAGAGAATTTTTGATGCCTGCGACGGACTAGGACGATGTTTGAAGACGCGTAATCCGAATAAAAAAATCAGGAGTATCAAAGAAGTACCAAGGGAGAAAGAAATAAAAGTGGAAAATAAGAAGTGGGAAATTTTGGCATCTTGGGGCGAATTTTTCAATTTCTCAAATTGGGAGAGAATTTTTTTCCCATTTTGAGAAATCTTCTTAAAATGACATGACATTTGTCTGATTTTTCGGGCGATATTTCTCAAAATGGGAAAAAAATACTCCAAGTTGAGAAATTGAAGAATTCGGGCAGAAGTGCAAAATTTCCCATTTCTTACAAGTACATGTATTTTTCACTTTTATTTCTTACTCCCTTGACCATAAACTTTTTGCACCAGCAAAAAAACACACGGATGATGGTCAGCAACAATGCTATACCATACACAGCAATCAGCCATTACAAGAATTTACCCACGTCCACATAACACGTGCCCGATTCAGTCAGAAAACCAGATGGTGTCCGTGCTGATGATGACGATGGAGCTTACATGTATACATGTAGATGTTTGATCGGATTTGCAGTTTAACTGACCGTAGGCCCTGCTTTAGAGCCCTGGCGAAGGTGTCGGTCCGGTGATGTACACGTAGATGATTGATTTGCAGTTTAACTGACCGTAGACCCTGCTTAAAGCCTATAAATGCACTGGGCCCCGTACGATTTTCCCCACCCAGCGGCTTGCTGTGGATTTTAAAGACGCTGAAACTCGGTTCTAAGATGAATTATGCCGAAATCGCCTCAATGGATAAGCGGAAATTAGACTAGATCAAACTGGGCACCGTAGAAATTGGCCAAAATGTCTCTTTTTACTCGCCGTACGGGCCCCGGAGTGGATGTGACGGGGGCTTTACAGCCCTGGCGAAGGTGTCGGTCCGGTGGGTGTGAATTTGCAATTGGTCATCACAATAGGGAGTTTAAGAGGTCACACGCTAACGATAACATTTACGTTAACAATATTTTTTTGTACATGTGAAATCTTGGTTCCTCCAAGATGAAATACATGATGCAAGAAAAAGCGTTAACGTAAATGTTATCGTTAGCATGTGATCTCTTAACTCTGTGTCTTTGTCTGCATGCCGTGCAAAATTGCATGTGGCACGTGGATGGAAAAGACCACGGAAATATAAATTAAGCTACCATTCGAGCCACTTCCACCAAGAAATCTTCTCTCGTTCTGACTTTTCTTTATCACCCACTCGGCCTGCGCGCTCCTCGAAGGTGTTTGCGGCCGGATATTTATTGAAAACGGTGCGAGTACAGTGTGAAACAGTGAGTTTGAGGCATAGGCCTAAACCTAATTGGCAGACGGCACAACTATAAACGCCCTCGCTGAATGATAACAAAGAGGATTCGAACAGATGCAAACTAGGCCTTGAACAGAAAAAAACCAAAACAAACCACGGTCTTGAATCAACTCGTCTCCCCAATGGTAGAAATAACATTTAACAAGACCAATCCCACGCACTTTTGATACGACTTTATTATTTTTGCCTCCCCAGGGAAGTGAAATGTTGTCGTCTTTCTCTTCGCGAACTCCTAAAGCATGGCGCACACCTGAGATTTTTCGTGCGATTTTTTAGGAGACTGCTTTACTTCAAGCTCAGAGACAAACGCGCCCAACCACTAAGCTATAAAGGAAATCCTCCATGGCCGGCGGATTAAGACGTGCCATTACATACTAGCATGATACCCGTGGCGAGCACAGCAATATTCACAGGATGCATGTGGCCAAAGGATGGCATTTTGCTGGTCTGCATTACATATGTTTGGAGGGGGCCAACTCCCCTTGGGCAATAATCTAGGCCTATGGGAAGCAGATGGCAGCAGTTTTATGTGTTGAAGTTCCTGTTTTCTCATCACCCTGCATGGTTGAAGAAAATAATGGTGGACACTGTACCCTGGTTCCGCTGCCACCGGCTAGATGGCGCTGCGTACGCAGCGCCATCTAGATCTAAAGCGCCAACGTCAGTTATAATTACAATGTACAGATAACTGGAGGTCAGTTCAACAGAAAAGAGACAAAATAATGATAGTGGGTGATTATAATCCGAAGATCGAAGATCAATGATTTCTATAATCCGATGACCTGCAATAAAACGATGATCTCAACTGCTATAATCCGATGACCCAACTATAAAACGATGATCTCAACTACACTTCTACTATAATCCGATGACCCAACTATAAAACGATGATCTCAACTACATTTGTACTTGTACTATAATCCGATGACCCAACTATAAAAGGATGATCTCAACCACTATAATCCGATGACCCGACTATAAAACGATGACCTAAACCACCATAATCCGATGACCCGACTATAAAACGATGATCTCAACTACTATAATCCGATGACTCAAGTACAAAACGATGATCTCAACCACTATAATCCAATGACCCTACTATAAAAGGACGATTTCAACTACTATAATCGGATGATCGCAGAGGAACGGCAGGTTCAGACATTTGGTTTACGTGGATTACGTATAGTTTTTCAAATGTCGAAATACGCAGTGGAGAAAAATCAGTCAATCAAATGAACACAGTTAGGCTGAATCGGTTAATGTCGTCCTGGGTACACCTCATTATTACCCTGGGTATTCTGGGTAATCCTTTTTGTTACCCAGGACGATCCTGGGAAACAAAAAGGATTACCCAGGATTACCCTGGGTAATAATGAGGTGTACCCAGGACGACATTAACCGATTCAGCCACAGTTAGCAAACAGGTGCGACTTTTCTTTCTTGTCGAGACGAGGCTCCTGGTCGCATCCAAGCCTTGTATTGGCTTTTGATTCAATCATGGTTAATTGGTTAGGACAATACCTTCCTTGTAATATCAAAGCATGGATGATTAGGCATATGGGAATTAACATCAGTTCCCGCGGCTGTCTCTTGATCAGGTCAGTAGTTTCACCTGTCTCGTGGTAGTGATTGAAATCGTGAAGAGATAAGAGGAGGCCATTCTGACCAAGGACCAGACTTGTATCATTTCATATCAAGACTTTCGCGGGCGCCTAACGGAGAGAAAAAAGCCATAAACAATCGGTATTGGGCATGTCTCGTTTTTTTTCCATACATAATCATTGTCGGCATCATGTTATCCCTTTCGCGCCAGCATCTAGTAGGCCTAATGTGTTGGGTGCACTCACGCCCCTTGGATTGCTGAAAACGGGGCTAAGTCAGAGCAAACTCTTTGTTTATTTATCTATTTTACCAGATACTATCAAGTGCATTTACCAGGAAATTTGGGAGGGACAATTTTAAAGGCTTCGGCCTACCGTCTTCTCCCTGTGGGTTTTTCTTTGTAAATTTTATCTGTCATATCCAATGCCAAATGTTTTAGATTTATGTTTTATCAATTCTGTGATATCTAAATGTAAAATGTTTATTTAAGGCATGTTTTATCTATATGTATGTTTTAATGAAGAATTAACCCACGAATTTATAATAAATAAAAAAACAAAATAAGAAATAACATGCCCAATGGCACTTCACACAAGATATTAAAGATNGACCCAACTATAAAACGATGATCTCAACCACTATAATCCAATGACCCTACTATAAAAGGACGATTTCAACTACTATAATCTGATGACCGCAGAGGAACCGCAGGTTCAGACATTTGGTTTACATGTATGTGGATTATAGTGTTTCAAATATCGAAAGACGCAGTGGAGAAAAATCAGTCAATCAAATGAACACAGTTAGCGAACAGGTGCGACTTTTCTTTCTTGGCGAGACGAGGCCCCTGGTCGCATCCAAGCCTTGTATTGGCTTTTGATTCAATCATGGTTAATTGGTTAGGACAATACCTTCCTTGTAATATCAAAGCATGGATGATTAGGCATATGGGAATTAACATCAGTTCCCGCGGCTGTCTCTTTGTCAGGTCAGTAGATTCACCTGTCTCGTGGTGGTGACTGTAAGCGTGAAGAGATAAGAGGAGGCCATTCTGACCAAGGACCAGACTTGTATCATTTCATATCAAGACTTTCGCGGGCGCCTAACGGTGAGAAAAAAGCCATGAACAATCGGTATTGGGCATGTCTCGTTTTTTTTTCCACACATAATCATTGTCGGCATAATGTTATCCCTTTCGCGCCAGCATCTAGTAGGCCTAATGTGTTGGGTGCACTCACGCCCCTTGGATTGCTGAAAACGGGGCTAAGTCAGAGCAAACTCTTTGTTTATTTATCTATTTTACCAGATACTATAGTGCATTTACCAGGAAATTTGGGAGGGACAATTTTAAAGGCTTCGGCCTACCGTCTTCTCCCTGTGGGTTTTTCTTTGTAAATTTTATCTGTCATATCCAATGCCAAATGTTTTAGATGTATGTTTTATCAATTCTGTGATATCTAAATGTAAAATGTTTTAAGGCATGTTTTATCTATATGTATGTGTTAATGAAGAATTAACCCACGAATTTATATAATAAATAAATAAACAAAATAAGAAATAACATGCCCAATGGCACTTCACACAAGATATTAAAGATTTAAGATCATAAATTAGCTGGGCCTTAGTTGACCAGTGGGATAGGCCCATGGAACTGGATTTGTGACGTACATCCCCAGGGAACAAAGTGTGATTATTCCTCAACATGTAAATCTCTATTGACAATGACACAAAGACATAACCCACCTGACAGCTTAGGCATGTATTTCTTCGCCAATAAAGGAAACATCATAGCTTATCAGCTCGAGATATATCATGGTTGACAAAGACTCACTTTATCATTCACGGTATTCGTTGTTAATTACTTGCCGCACTGGAGGGCATCTTGCAACAAGCTGTTGTTATTACGAAACTTCTTGTATAGGCCCTCGCGAACCAAACATACTTCACCATGTTCCACACTTGTGCGCCTGAAACAACTTGTAAGTTTCTTCCATTACAAGCCAGTTATTGCTAACTGACCTGTAAGAAAGACGGTGTTTGTTCTCGGCCATAAGTACTGCCGAAGGCCAAACATTATGACGGATGATACACCTTAATTGCAACACCGCTTTGGAATCAACGGCAGCCTTTATTATAAAGGGGAGACCACAGGCCAATTCCACGCGGTTACGGAATGACAAGTGTCCCTTTTTTGTTTCCGCACCAGAAGAAATAAAAATTGACGTGTTTTAAAAAAATATTTTGTGTGGCATTTCCTTCCCACAGATCTTGACTATACATCAGGAAAAATATCAAAGGCTTTGTTCCATTTTCAGCTGCACTGCACGCAAACAAAGGCTCTCAAAGCATAAATCGCATGCGTTGCCCTGTCGCAGGCGAAATCGCGTTCCCATTGGTATACCCGTAGCCTAAAGCTTGGAATCCACTGCTGATTTTCTGCTTGCGACTCATGCAACCTGCTACCTGCGATTGAATACGATCGCAAGGAACTGACACCGGTCGCCGACCGATTGCCGACTGAAATTGATCACATCTTCGCCATTGGTGGAAGTCACGTCTACCGAGTCCACTACGGCGATCGAGTGCCCAGTTGCAAAGCAAGTCGCAATGCAAAATCAGCTTGAAAATCAATGGTGGATTCCTAGCTTTACACTAACAAGCGACCGGCGTGACCGTACATCGATGCATGGAGAATGCACTGGTACCAGTGGCGAATGACAAATCTCCTAGCGTTACATCGTTTCTTACATTTGAAAGGTCAAAATGGAAATAAGTAAAATAGATTGAACGGTACATGACTGAAATCTGGAAAGCTCTAAGAGAGCTGAGTGCTTCTAATGAATACCTGTGTGACAGGTTTGCTGTATAAGATTGTATTTCCATGTGTTCATTAGTGGTTTCCGATATCCTTTCCCCATTGAGATTTGCAACGAGGGTGGGAGAAGATAATGAACAGCTGCCGAACGTACATGTACCAACGTATCGCTTACTTGTGATACCTTCAGTTGACACGACAACTTCGCTGTCCCCAAAAGCCCACTTGGGATTTCGGTGAATGACCACAATGAGTGCAATGTACGACCTACACCACCGATTTCACATCTCGCACGATCGCAGCGCCCCTAGTAGAATTTTCAACCTCACTACCAGGAATACGGGCAAAAATTTCCTGGATCGAGGCTGAATTGCGCGCATTGGTTCCCAATATAATGGCGCCTCCAGGGGATGGATCCCTGGCGGTGGTATCAGGAACCAACACGTGTTTTTCAACCTCATCTAAGAAATATTTGCCTTACTCCTGATAGTGAGGTTGAAAACGGAAGTGACCGTCGAAAATTCTACTAGGGGCGCTGCGATCGTGCGAGATGTGAAATCGGTGTATACTGTGAAGTGGTATGAAACACAGCCCAAAAATGTTTTAGTTGCAAAGTCTGTGCAAATTTACATTCGCACGTGGAAAAATGATGAAGTGAAAGCATTTATTTTTGGATTGATTCATGCAATGAAACAGAGACTGTGAAGTAGTTCCCACTGCATGAAGGGCCAGCTGACGTTGTGAGTTTTTGGAACTTGGTCAGACGTTGTAAAATAAAAACATGTCAAAATACCATAAATGTACAAGTTATATGACGAAAATGAAGGCACCTGCGGGGTCTTTCAGTCAAAAGGAATTGAATGAGACGCGTCTTAGAACGCACTAATTAGCTAATAAGCTGAAAAGAAAAGACTAGTAGTAGGAACACTTTCCCAATAAATGTTACATTTTGAAGATCAAGCAACATGCGTATCATAAAGATCGAGGTTTTTTCTACTTCGTCCATCCCTTTTGATAGCAATATTTTCAAGAGATATGGAGTAGGGTAAATGCTGCCAGATTTTCCGAGACAGGGCAGCCATGACACGTGGGATTTTACTTCCTGGAACTACATGTACATTAATGTACTGAGCGTGTATAGTGCATATGAAGTGCAGGTCAAGACACCCTCGCCAACCACGGTTCTATGGGTTTGTGACATTGCTGCCACTCCTGAATATGTCATTTACTTCTTCTCTGTGAAAATTGTACCTGTTTTTCATGTTTGGGGAATTTCTTTGTTTTTGGCTACGTAATGTAATTGCTGGAATTCTTGGGACTTTGCTAATTTTCTGTTTGTATAATGCAGAGTGTGATCACATTGGACCATAAAACGGTCAACTTGGGTGTCTTTATTGCTTTTATCAGAGTGGCCTGTTTCAAGCATTAATATGAAAGTGTACAACAGCAGCTTCCCCTTAATTGTCGTGTTAGCTTTATATGGGCCTTATACGTACATGTACATGTACACGTACACGTACCTACATGTTCAGTAGGCCTTGTTTAGTGCTTCTTGACTTCTTTCAAGCTGTCGGCTCCCGCTCCACCCCTGACGATATGTAAGGGCGTAGTGGAAACTGTTTCGTTAAATCATTGATCGAAACTGACATGTCGGCAGGGAAAGTAATGAGGCATAAGAATTAATTCAGGGACGATTGTGTCACTCTCTGTGTCACTGCATAATCCATTTCATTGTTTAAATTAAAACTGAGTTGCGGAAAGATAGAAATTGGAATTAAAATTAATCATCTATACATGAAAAAACACCCTAATGATGTTCAATAAATCAGTTCACATATACAGGTACGTTTTGCTAGATGTGACGATCACGCATTGATATTAGAGAGGTTTAGAAATCAAACGATAAACGTAAACGTTAACGACAACTTTATTTTTGTACCGAAAATGCAATATAAAATCTGGTGAATGTGTAGTATGAAAAATAACGTTGTAGAAAGTTTACGTTTATCCTTTGATTTCTAAACCTCCCTAATTTCAGTCACGCAGCAACCGTTTTATATATTTGAAATCCCTGTTTTTTGCTTGTGTTATTTTCAATGAACTTTTCTAGATCGCTTGATACATTTTTCAATCAATAGGCCTACCTGAACTGCTTAACCCAAGGTAACTCGTTCACTAAACCAGGTCAACAGCTTTAGAGTGAAAGCCCTAGCTGCCAGAAGAAAATAAAGTACACCCATCCACAAATATTCGTCCGAATTCCTCGTCACACCTAATTCTACCTGGCGATGTCATAAAACTGCCATCAGATAGCACCTTCCCTTGGCAACGCTCCACCTGACCATGACAGCTCTGATGGGAAACAAGTGGCAAGATTTGCCACCTTCTTTCTAATGATTCAACGTGAAGTATACGTACAGTACATGTAATATTCAGTTAAGATATTCCGCAAGAATGAACATGACCCTTCCCTGCCAAATACAATAGCCTACTCTACTCGAATAATGATTATAGCTGCGCTTACATAACAGAAAAAGCCGGTACCGGTATTTGTCCGGGCTTATTCTGCTTCCATTACCAGACTGGGCCGTCACGCGGTACCGTGATTCGCGCTTTACCGTGATTTTGTGGTGAAAAGAGGAAGTGGATCGAATGTGGCGCAACCGCACAAACTGCTCGCCGAGCATGGTGGGAATGGTGGTCGCGCTGCAGCGTGATATCACGGGGCAGTTGAAGTCAACGTTTTACAATGGTTTACTTGTGAAGATTACAACAACAATCGCGGCTAACCGAGGCCACCCGAAGATAAGAGACTTTAGCACGTCTAATTTCAAAAAAGCGTCAATCGTTTAAAAAAAGCGTCATTTTGAAATGACCTGTACAAATGCAATCTCTATCATCTTATCTACATACCTGAACTGAAATTCAGGCTTTGCAGGCGTTTATGGCGCCGAAAATGGCATATAATGCAGGTAGGCATGGCAGGCCTGCCATTACGGCTGTCGAGGTAAATTTCGGTCGAAAATTGCCTGTAAAATCTTTAAACGTGAGTATGACACAGTGAATTCTTGTTTGTTTATTGACAAAATTTGTATGGATTTACGGTGAGAAGTTTCCGTCCCCTCCACGCAGGATTGTAGGTGTTTTCTGCCAAAACAAATATTGTATTTTGTAGAGTCATTGCGCGGTTGGGCGCGACAAAGTCACGTGCACGTTTCCATCACGGTACCGCGTGACGGCCCAGTCTGATTACAGAATGTTCAAAAAATAGAGCACAATCGGCGAAACACAAAATGATATATAATAAAAGGAGTCGTCCTCCAGAAATTTCGCAAATTTTCGACCCCAACCGGGGTTGTTCTTCCGGCTGGCACTTTCAAGTCGAGCTACCAGAAGTGTCATTACGGAATGTCCTTGTTTAATAAGTCCGGTTCTATTAAGTGCGGATCTACTAAGCTCGGATAGCATAACCGAGTATACTCCGAATCTAAATGCGATCAACAACGACCGGTACTAATAAGACCGGATATAAAAGCTGTTATGGAAGCGCAGCTATTATCATTAGTTGCGCTTCCACTACAACTTTTAAACTCGGTCTCAACAGTACAGGGGTCTATCCGCATCTAAATAAGACCGGATATTTCACGGCTTGCGCTTCCACTACTGGATTTGAGGTTAGTAAGATGGCGATACGTGGAGTGAACCGCGTACATGTATATTTTTCTGGTACTCTAGAGCATGCGCAATGTCGCAAGCGATCTTAAGCCACCTGTAGCCGAACATATACAGTGCTCTGTAGACCAGGTGTAATGTATGAGAATGCCTCCCGTATGACAATGCCCCGCTTTATTGTTCGGCGGACACTCAAATACAGAAAGACATGTTGATCAGTGCCTCCCCCATTGTCATGTCGCGGCTTATTCCGTCAATCTTTTGTTGGGAGGCACTGGCAAACGGGGGGCAGTGAAAAACATTACACCGGACCATTGCCATTCCACTAGAGAAAACACCGGTGTTGATCCGCATCTAATTTAGATTCGGAGTTATACTCGGCCATGCTATCCGAGCTTAATAGATCCGCACAACCGGACTTATTAAACACGGACCTTGTAATGGAAGCAGAATAAGCCCGGACAAATACCGCTTTTTCTGTATTGGAAGCACAGCTATTGTTACTGCTCGCTTTTCGTTTTTTGGTTTGAACTTGGAGGAATTAATTCCTCCAAGGTTTGAACAAGGAGGCTGAAACCTCTTCATGTACCAGGTGCCCCTAGCGTTTGGATTAAAATCGATAAATACTAGTACACTAGGTTAAATGTATATGCGCCAGTTAGATTTTTTTACAATCACCTCCAGAACGCTCAACATTACAAGGTAATGTTCATGTCTTCACTTTGTCTTGACAAGACCTGACAATACTAAATACTATTACTTTTTGTATCATTCATGCCCACTGGGACACGGAGAAGCAATCGCTTTCCGGCTTAACAGTCTAAGATATAAATTTATATTAATTTCATGCCATTAGGACTGCGTCATAAACCAATAGACGAAAGGAATAAGCAAATAATTGCCGACATATTGCCAACAAATGTTTGAAAGATAATTTCGGGGTGTTTTGTGGATGTTGGAGAAAGCAATAAATTCCCAATAGCCCGACTGCAGAAATGACAGGATTGATACATTTGGCATACTGATGGTGTGTAAGATAAAAGCGATGGTGTGTATTATAAGATAAAAGCGACTTGGAAAAAATTCTGCGGCGGCCGTGGTCCCAGGCGCGGATCCAGGATTTTGAGCAGAGGGGATGAGGGCCGCCGAAGGCTGTCGTTGCAGGCGGGCCGACGGGGGCTGTAGTCG